>PRKT01000833.1:115568-129710 GCA_003671525.1 Saccostrea glomerata | reverse complement strand
TGGATGCAGTTTATCAGGAGGATCGTTGCTGCATGTTAATTTTTTGTGGAGGTTTTCTCCTCCACCCCCAACCCAAACTTATACATTCAAAAACATTGCTATTGGGCCTTGCTGTTAGAATCGCACAAAATATAACAGGCAACGTACATCTATTACACTGATAATGTCATACCTGGTAGTCAATTATTCATTATCAAGTCATTTCTTTGTTTACAATCAAATAATTTTTATTGTCCTATATGACGTTACGTCACGTTATACCAATTATGACGTTCCGTTCACAATTTTCTAGTAAAACAATGCCATACTGCAAACTCTCTTAAAGAAAAAGTAAAATAGATATCCAAAAAAGGAAAACAGTTCCATAAAGCTTGAAGTCTATTCTATCTATTATCAAAATTTCATTAATTTTTTAGATGAGGCATTTTTTGACCATTCGTGGGCTTAACTCTTTAACTGTGAATTCAATTTCAAGCTGAAAATTATTGTTAAGTATTCCAAACTGCATTCTATTATATCCTAATTTGTAGCACCTTCTTTAGACTTGAGTATTTTTTTTCAAATTCGAGATCATTGGATTTCATTTTCTCCAAGATTTCCTGTTTTTTTTAAAACATTCTTTATTATAGCATCCTCATCTTTCCTTCTCAAGGCCAGTCTTTTTATCTCATTAAGTTTATCCAAGTTCTTCTTTCCAGTAAAGGTTTCTAGTCTTTGGGCGATATCTGACATCATTGTACAAGTGTCATCGAATTCTATCTGAGAGATGGAGGCTGAGCTCACATGTGCAGTCAATCTGTTCGTATTGACCTAATTCTCTCGATATCATCACCCACTGTCACCTCTCCTGCTGCTGGCTCTTTTCCCCACTTTCCCTTTGTTGGTTTAGGACAGTCTGGTATAGTTGAATAAACGTTTCTTATCATTTTATATGTTAATGAAATATCGAATTCACTATATCCAGTGTTTCTTGCTTTAATCAGAAGATCTTCCTGATCTGATCATGAGTTCAGCTTATTATTGAAAAGTTGACTTGATTGTGTCCAGAATTTCTTGCATTTTAGCGACATTTTTAATAATCTCATCATTAAGTATTCCAAACTGCATTCTATTATATCCTAATTTGTAGCACCTTCTTTAGACTTGAGTATTTTTTTTTTCAAATTCGAGAACATTGGATTTCATTTTCTCCGAGATTTCCTGTTTTTTTAAACATTCTTTATTATAGCATCCTCATCTTCCTTTCTCAAGGTCAGTCTTTTTATCTCATTAAGTTTATCCAATTACGTCTTTCCAGTGAATGTTTCTAGTCTTTGGCAGATATCTGACATCACTGACCAGGTGTCATCGAATTTTGTATGAGAGATCGAGGCTGAACTCACGAACGGTGTCAATCTATTTCGTATTGACCTAATTATCTCGATATCATCACCCACTGTCACCTCTTCTGCTGCTGGCTCTTCTCCCCACCTCCTCTTTGTTTGTTTAGCAATTGTTGAACAAATGTTTTTTTTTATTATCTTATATGTTAATGAAATATCAAACTCATTATATCCAGAATTCTTTGCGTTAATCAAAAGATCTTCTTGATCTGAGTTCAGCTTCAGATTCATCCTCTTTTTGTTTGATAATAAATTCAACTTGGTATCAATATCAGATGCATGGAATTTCTGATTCTAGAATATATCTGTATGCTTTATTCAACACATCGTTTGTGGCCATGCCAAGTTTTGCAAACCTAGACTGACCTCCTAGGTTTTGTGCAGAGGCAAAAGAATTTTTTTAAAATAATTATACCCTACTCATTTTCTCTCCATCAGCTCAGTTTTTTCAATAGAATTAAGATTGTCTAAATATTTCTTCCCAGTGAAGGTTTCCAATCTTTGGCAGATATCTGACATCGTCGTCCAGGTGTCATCGAATTCTGTCTGAGGGGTGGAGGCTGATTTCACATGTGCAGTCAGTCTGTTTCGTATAAACCTAATTCTCTCGATATCATCACCCACTTTCACCTCTCCTGCTGCTGGCTCTTCTCCCCATTCTCCTTTTGTTGGTTTAGGAACCTTTGAACAAACGTGTCTTATCAACTTGTATATTAATGAAATATCAAACTCCTCATATCCAGAAGTTTTTGCTTTTTTTAAAAGATCTTCTTGGTCTTGGTTCAACTTCAGTTTCTTCAATTTTTTGTTTGATAAGAAATCCACCTTGTTCTCAATATCAGTTGCAGGAATTTCTGATTCTAGAATATCTCTGTAAGCCTTATTTAACACATCGTTTGTTGCCATTCCAAGTTTAGCAAACCTAGATCGACCTTCCAGCTCTTGTGCAGAGGCCATTAGAGTGCTGGAATCACCCAACTTTCTCTGAAAAACAGTTAAGGATAGTAATTTTAATGAAAATAATTTAGCAATAAATAAAAAAGAACAAAATATCATAAGATTATTTCATGTTCCCAAAGAAAATTAATGACTGACCAATAGTTTCTATTCGCACATGTTATACAAATTATATTAAAATTAAAGGAAGTTCTTTTTGTTGCTCTTTTACAATTTCAAAAGAATAAAGGATTGTATCAGTAATATTGAAACTGGTTTCCCATTGTTCAAGAACATGTCAACATTATTTTCAAACAAACTAGATAACATTGAAGTGATGTCCACCTCAAAAGGCTACATTCTTTTAATTAAACGAGGAAACGTAGGATACTGTGGTTTCATCAATATTCGTTGAGCACCAATTTTCGTGGATTCCGTTGTTGAGCATATCCACGAATTCAAATGTTCATTGAAATACGAAGTATGACATTCATTTGTATAGGGAATGCTTTTGTCCACGAATTTACGTATCCTCGAAAACGTCTGTTTTACAAAATCAACGAAAATTGATGCCAACGAAAATTGATGAAACCACAGTAATTGGACATGGAAGAGATTTATGTGTCAACTCTAAAACAAATGATGCTGCGGACATTGATACATAATAAATATAAACACGAATTTAAAAATAAAGTTTAGAGAAACGTTGTGCTTATTGAGTTGCATTCTCCACGACACTTTGTCATACCGCTCCAAATCAATATAATGTCTACCTTACTTTTTTTTTCCAAGTAACAACATTTATTTAATAGGTTTAACTAGACATGTTCAAAGTTTGTTTGTAATATTAGTCAATATTATATCGGTTGACTGATAAATTATGTTACAGAGTGGTGAAAATTTTAAATACTTGCCACATTATTTTTTAATCCCAAAATTTTTAACCTATATTAACTTAATCAATTAAACTTTCATTATACACAAAGAATGCTAGATAGTGATAACCATTGTGAACCAGAAGAAAGTCCGAATTCTTCCTATTTAATATTTATGTTCATTTGTTTGTGACAATGATTTTATCAAAAATGACTTACAGTGAGTATTATGGACAGAGGATACAAACAAATATTTGTCAAAAAAATTAAACATAACAATTTGAATCAAATTTTATCGAGTAATCAGAACAAGTATCACGGCTAAGTTTTATTTCTTTTTTTCATTCAAATTTTCACAAAAATGGAATTCGAAGTAAAAATATTTGCATAGATTAAGGATGGTTTCAGAGAGGCAGAATTTTTAACATCATAGAAGGTTGATTATTTCTTTATTTTCAATAAATTTATTATTTGCATCATTTTCAAGGAAAATAGGCAAAAAATAAATACATATTCGGGCATTTTAGTTTGTACTATCTTTCCTTAATATAATCAAGTCATGATGGTATTTTCAGTTCATAAGTGCTATCGATTTGCATTTTCTATATATTTTTGTCACATGTAGTTCTGTACATATGATTGTGGAGAAAAACAAGATGTGTTTGTGAAACACTATACAACCGGCGTCAACAAAGTTCGAAAAAGCTAGTTTTAGTTTATAGGTCACAGTCAAGGTCACTGACCTTCGTGTTGTTTGAAAGAACATAATTAGTGGAGTATGCATACTAAATATGAAGTCTCTATCTCCTTTTGTTCAAAAGTTATGGCAAAAGGTGGGAAAAGCTATTTTTAGCATATAGGTCAGAGTCAAGGTCACAAGGTCATTGACCTTGGTGTTATTTGAAAGAACTTTATTAGTGGAGTATGCATACCAAATATGAAGTCTCTATCTCTTATGGTTCAAAAGTTTTCGTGAAGGTTAAAGTTGACAACAGACAAACAGACAAACAGATAAACAGACAAACATACAAACAGACAAAACAAAAACAATATACGCCCGGGATCTATCGATCCGGGCGCATAAAAAAGAAACGTACGCGTTGAAAATATTTAACCGAATACGATTTGTTGATGGAAGCGGGTTTGTAGTGATATATTATCAAATGCAATTACCTTTTCCCAGAAACCCAGAGTCCTTTGTATATTTATCACGTGTTTTTTCTGAAGTTGGCACTTGCACTGCGTTTCTTTAGCTTTGATTTTGGACAGTTCACTTTCAAGAGAGAAAGATATATCTTTCTCATTACAAATAATGTTTTGGCATTTGAATCCTTTGTGGAAAATATTTGTGCCAATAAATGTTTCTGTCAACTTTTTTATGGCATTTTGAATGGAGTGTCCGATTTCATTTATTACCTCTTTATCTATAGCCAATGGTCTGATTCGCAACACTTGTATCTGAATTTCATTATTACATATGCCAACAACAATGGTGTGTTCATTGTGGTCAAACACTGCTGCTGTTTGATAAAGACATAGACTTCCTTCATGATCTTCATCTGTTGAAACATTCCATCTCAGAAAACCCATGCAGTACGCTACCAGTCTGTAGAACACAAACATGGCAAAAGAAGTGAATCGATAGCACAAAATGGAGGAGCATTCCCATTTATCTTCACAAAGGTTAGCTTGAAACTGCTTTTTGTTCATACACGGGACATACCATGACATGTCACCTTCTGATACAGCCTCAGAGGATTCCAAAGGTACCAGCATTTGAAGCTTCTCCATGTACGACATAATTTCATTTTTATGTTTCAAGTATAGAGATTCATCTTTCCATAGTGCAGTTACCACTTTATCTTTAAGTTCCCCTGTTTTGTTGAAGGATTTCCAATCTTTGATTAATCTTGTTTTGCAGTCTCTGTTAATGTGATTTTTATCAGCAATGATCTTACTGAAAGCTTTAGCAAACCACTGAATGTCTAGTACTGCATGTTCACTCAATTTCTCATCTTGAAAATACAAAAGAATGCCATTGTCATGGAAACACTTCAGAAACTTAGAGATTTCCTCATCACTTTTAAATTGATATTCATCAGGAAGGGATGAGTTAAGCCTCCTAATTTCATCAAGGGACAAAATTTTCCACTCTCCTTCATATAATAACTGTTCCATTAAAGCCCATGAAGAAGGTATTTCAATGTTTGTATTGGTCTCTTCTGTAAATAGTTTTACAATGGACTTTTTCATTGATTCAAGCTTTGTCTTTGTTTCATCATTTAGTTCGACTAGACCCACAGCATAATAACGATCATTCAGAGACTCACTTAACCATTCTCTGTCCTCGTCTGGTACAGCATTCCAGAAGTCTTCAAAGTACTTCTCTATTTCCTGAAGAAGTAAACAAAATAGTCTAACAATACTACATGAGGCCTGTGAGCTACAAAGCTTACCTAAGTCTAAGTGGCCTATGAGTTCTAAACTATAATATTAAAAATATATCTTGTTACTTCTAAATATTTCTGATCCCATTATTATGGCTATTTACTAGCTCTAAACGGTCCACATTGCTTAAAGCATCATAATATAACCAGACTAATAAACTAGAATCAACTTTTAATGAGGATGCCTCTTATTATTAATCTGACTAACATTGCCAAGCTGCTCTGCAGAATTAAACATGCATAGAGTGAAAATTGCTCAATAGCTTTTGCTTTATCATGCTTATTCTGATGAAAGAAACTTTAAAGAAACAAGAGGCCAGTGAGCCTTATTGGTCACCTGAGTATCATGTAACAACTTTCCAACAATTGAATTTGGTGTGTGTTTTAAACCAGAGGCCATGAAATTCACAATTTTGAAAGACACAACAATTACATAAATTATAAACTTAGAATGCATACTCTATTTACTTAATACCCAGAAGTAGTCAGAGTAACAAAGAGAAAATGCACTCCCACGTTTTAACCAGTTGTGCACACCACCCCAAAGAAACCACTGACCCTGGAGCCCGTCTTTAACAATTTTGGAAATTTTATCATGAATTTAATTTCAACATAAACGGTTTATTGATACCAAATTGCAGATACCAAAGCATTAATTTATTTTCAGACTATGTAATCCTCCCATCCCCACCCCTCCGATACCTCTGACCCAGGGACCCAGGGACCCAGGAGGAATTATTTAATTAACCCTTACCCCCATGACAAAACCTCGGACACAAGTGCCATGAAATTCACAAAGAACTATATGCGGTTTATTGCATATATTTGCCCCCACAAAAGTCATATTTTTAAACCTTCCTGAAATGTGCTGTATTCAATAAATTGTATCAGAAATATAAATCAACAGAAAATATAATCATCATCATGTTTGATGGAACGCTGTATAATGTAGATGTAGATGTAGATTATAGTGTCAAAGCAGTGTATTCACAATTTTTTTTTATGACGTCACAGACTAGTCCTATTTTATATCCTTTTTCAGAAAGAGGACAAAATGGACAAAATTTCAACAATTTTAGCTTTAAAATTCATAGAGCGCAAGTTTGTTCAGGAACAATATTGACATATTTCATTGAATACAGATATTATTATTCTACACATTATATCAAAATATTGATCCTGAACACACATGCGCTCGGTGACTTTTACTCAAAATATCGACAAAACATGTACATTTTTCTGTAAAATCATAAAAAACTGAAATTTACGTTATGTTTGTGACGTTATTACGTACATATGGCGCCATTACTTATGAAAATATTCAGTGCTTTGAAGTCAGCATATACTCCCTTGTTTAACAACTTAGTTGAATATATCTCCAACAAAGTTTGATCTTGGGGGCAAATATTGGTTATTACCGAATAAAGTTCTTTGGTTGAGGCATTATAACTTTGAAAGAATTAATGCATTTTCACAATACATGGCCCCGCCCTTCCCCTGGGGGTCATGATTTGAACACTTTAGAATCTACACTACCCCAGGATGCTTCCACATAAGTTTCAGCTTTTCTGGCCCAGTGGTTCTTGAAAAAAAGATTTTCAAAGATTTTTCCTATATATTTCAAAGTAAAATTTTGATTCCCCATTGTGGCCCCACCCTTCCCCCTGGGGTCATGATTTGAACAATTTAGAATCTACACTACACCAGAATGCTTCCATATAAGTTTCAGCTTTTCTGACCCAGTGGTTCTTGAATTGAGAAGAAGATTTTTTAACAACACCCTATTTCGTC
The DNA here is from genome assembly GCA_003671525.1 of Saccostrea glomerata. Taxonomy (NCBI): domain Eukaryota; kingdom Metazoa; phylum Mollusca; class Bivalvia; order Ostreida; family Ostreidae; genus Saccostrea; species Saccostrea glomerata. Next base: position 122,279 of record PRKT01000833.1, on the reverse strand, counting down.
TTTTCTTGATTATCTCCCCTTGTGAGGGGACTTGGCCCTTTATTTTAACAATTTAAATTCCCCTTCATCCAAGGATGCTTTGTACTAAGTTTGGTCAAAATTGGCCCAGTGGTTCTTGAGAAGAAGTCTAAAATGTGAAAAGTTTACAGACGGACAGACAGACAGATGGACGGACGACGGACAAAATGTGATCAGAAAAGCTCACTTGAGCCTTTGGCTCAGGTGAGCTAATAAATGCATTTTTTTTTACAATACTATATATATCAATAGAGCCCCACCCTAACACCAGAACCTCTGACCCTGGGGCCATAAAATTCACAATTTTGGAAGAGGCACTCCTACTCATCATAGCTTGTTTAATACCCAGGAGCAGAGAAGAAGATTTTGAAACATTTAATGCATTTTCACGAAATAACTTATATAGCCCCACCCTAGCACTAAAACCCCTGATCCTGGGGCCATGAATTTCACAATTTTGGTAGAGGACTCAATGCTCATTACATTCATGCTAACAGTTTGCCTGCTTGACGTCCAGGAATAAAGAAGAAGATTTTTAAAGATTTCATTAATTTTAGTGCTTTTGGTCCCACCACTCAGGCCCCAGGGGGGCAAGGACCATGAAATTCACAATTGTGTTCCCCTTTACATATAGATGCTTTACACAAAATTTGGTTGAAATGGGTTCAGTGATTTCAGAGAAGAGGCTGTAAATGTTCAAATGTTAACACAAGATGGATGACAACAGATAAAAGTGGATAGCAAAAGGTCACCTGAGTTACTCAGGTGACCTTAAACTCAAATGCAGCATTGTTAAGGATGCAAAAAGTGTTAAGGCCTAATTTATAGGGTAATGTTTACTGTGATACTGTATTACACAAAGATAGTTAATGATTTTATATTGACAATCAATCATGTCTTTGTTATTCTTATGAAGAATTTGAACAACTTTTCCTATGCATTCCTATATAAAACCCTGATTACCCATTGTGACCCCACTCTACCCTGGGGGTCTTATTTTGAACAAACTTGAATTAACACTACCCAAGAATGCTTCCATATATATTTTATATGCTCTGCTGTTCTGTAGAAGAAGATTTTTTTCTATGTTATCCTTCTAAAGATTTTGCTCACCCAATATGGCCCCAGCCTTACCTTAGGGGTCATGATTTAAACTTGTATTTACACTACCGTAAGATGCTTTCATATAACTATGGCTTTGCTGTTCTTTAGAAGACCAGGTCCCACCAAAACTTATTGTGGCATGATTTGAATAAACTTGAATCTACATTACCAGAGAATGTTTTCATATAATGATTACAAATCATGGCTTTGCTGTTCTTGAGAAGAAGATTTTTTCGTATGTATTCTTATGCTAAACTGTTACACGGTTACAACGCACTTTGAAATTTACGCACTTTATAAAACAAGAGGCCCATAGGCCTTATAGATCACCTGAGAATCATGAAGCAGCTTTCAAATGATAGAATTTGCCCATGATTTAAGGTAGATGCTATGGCAATCACAGTTTTGAAAGAGGCTGGCACCATTGCTAATTATAACTATGAACTTAGCAATTGCTAAATTTTGTTATTTAAAGGGGCTGGGTGGTCATGGCCATTTTAAGACTATTTCAATCTCCTTTAGAAGAAGAGTTCCATAAAAAGAATCAAATTTTGAAATTAATATGTATGAGATTTTTCTTTGTCAAATGATAGCTGATAGCTAAAGATATCATATCTAAAAATTAAAGTTATATCTGGTGGTTAATTTGTTAATTTAGGACCAAGTCAACGCACTTTGAAAAAAAAATCAAAAGTGCGTTAATATCAACCATATTAGCGCACTTTGAAAAAAATGTGTATGGCTTTGTCAATATTCTTGCAAATCCCAGGCACCCAACTTTTTGCAAAGATATAAATGATACACAGTGTATGCATTGAAAATTGGGGCTTACCTTTAGGGCGGTTTATCCTTCCTAAACTTTCAATTAAATTGTTACCGATTCTTATGTATAGGAAAAAAAAGAGGGCTGAGAAACCTTCTACTCATTTTCTCTTTGTTCTCAATAAGAGTAAATCAATACATGTTCATTAAAATGATTTTTGAAAGATATATAATTGCAACAAATTAATTCTATCCATTACTACAAGAGGCCCACGGTCCTTACAGGTCACCTGAGTATCCAATAACAACTTTCCAACAAATGAATTTGATTCGTGTTTTAAACCAGAGGTCATGAAACTCACAATTATGAGAGAGGTACCATTGCTTATCATCATAATACACTTAGCATGCTTACCGGGTACTCTGGTTACTTAATACCAGAGGTAGATCAGAGCAACAAAGAGAAATTGAATTTATATTTATCACCAGTTCTGCAACCCATAGGAACCACTGACCTTAGGGTCACATATTCTAAAATTTTGGAAATTTTATCATGAATTTTATTTCATCATAACTTGTTGGTTATTATCAAAGTACAGATTTCAAAGCATTGATTTATGGTCAGACTATGTACATGTAGCACACACACCCCCCTTCCAAATATTTCGGACCAAAGAGCCCGGAAATTAACCATTTTGGAAGACGCAGCTGTCTTCATCTTAAATATGTACTTACATGTACATCAGTGGCATAATCACCAGGAGCAAAGGAAAAGTTTTTAAAGAATTCATCCATTTTCATTATTTAAACATTAGAGCCCCGCCCTAACACATGAAGCCCTGACCGAAGGGCTCTGAAATTCACAAATCTCAAAGAGGCAGCCTTCCTCTCATAACTATGTACACAGTTCATTGGTTTAATACCCAGGTGCAGAAAAGAAGATTTTCAAAGAAATAATTCATTTTCACTATACAATCTATATAACTCTGCCCTAGCACTAGAACTTCTGACCCTGGGGCCATGAAATTCATAATTTTTGGAAGAATGCAGTCTTATTCAACATAAATATGCACTTGGTTAGTTTATTTAATGCCCGTGAGCAGAGAACAAGAATTTCAAAGAATTTATGCATTTTCACTGTACAATCTATTTAACTCTCCCTAGCACTAGAACCTCTGACCCTGGGGCCATGAAATTCACAATTTCGGAAGAGAGTCTTACTTAACATAACTATGCACTTGTTTAGTTTATTTAATGCCCATGAGCAGAGCAGTGGCGGATCCAGAGGGGGGTTACGGGAGTTGCCCCCCCCCCCCTTTGGATTTGCAAAAAAGAAAGAGAAATAAGAAAGTTCCAATTTTTTGTCGTGTTTTTAGTTTAGAAAATGTAAGGTGAAAGGCTAATGTTGTAATTTATAAAGAAATTCGGTTGTAAAAACAAAATAAAACCCCACTCCTTCACAAAATAGGATTTTCAAGTTCGGAGATTTATTTTCCTTTTTTTTTCAAAAATTTTCTGGTAATGTATACAAGTACTTTTTACCAGATTGATCAACGTCCCACTTTCAAAAACCATACTCCACCCTGTATCAAAATTCTATTGAGTTATTTTACTATATGTATGTGTACAACGTACATTTTAACTGTTTTCGCCTTCAACCCCCCCCCCTTTTGAAAAATACTTCAACCCCCCCTTTGAAAAATTTCTGGATCCACGCCTGCAGAGAATACGAATTACAAAGAATTTATGCATTTTCACTATATAATCTATATAGCCCCACCCTAGCACTAGAACCCCTGACCCTGGGGCCATGAATTTTGTTAGAGGACTCAATGCTGACCACAATCATACCAACAGTTTGACTGCTTGATGTCCATGAGAAAAAAAGAAGATTATTAAAGATTGCAATAATTTTAATAGTTTTTGCCCCATCCTCCAGGTCCCAGGGGGACAGGGACCATGAAATTCATAATTTTTGTTCCCCTTCACCCATACATCTACTATAAGCCAAAATTGGTTGAAATTGGTTAAGGGGAGACAGGGCACATGTCACATGACTATGAAGACATATTACGTCATAATCGGTGATGAAATACATGTTAACCGTTGTTAAAATCAACAGCTCTTGTGTAATTTTATTCTAAATTCTAAAATTGTTTCTTAAACATTTAATTTTAGAAATTATTATTGATAAAATTTTTAAAGATCTTGCCATCATTTAGATATAATTGTGAAGTTGCCCAATCCACACATTTGTTTCTCTTTACCCTGCAGTCTGACGTCAGTGACGTCATAGACGTAGTGTTTGAATTCTCAGTGCAGCGAGATCAAGTACACACACCCGTCATGATCAGTTTTATTTCATAATAAACAGGTCACAGTCAATATATCGTGATAAATTTCTGAAGCAGATTTTTTTAATTAAACTTTTTCGTGTTTAATAGCAGAGATTCTCTCTATTTAGCTAATTTTGAATGTTTATGTTTTCCTGTGACGTCACAATTGATTTCCCGCACTCGAAAAATACAAACGTGAAGCGTTTTTATCATGCTTACGTCTAATTCAACGATGTCCTGTGCGATATTGAGGTAAGCTTCACCCTGTGATATTTATGCAGTAAATAATTACGATGAAGGGCTGACATTCAATCATAAATTTAGAAATATTTATTGACAGAATTTTTTCCAAATGAGGTTTTTGTCGTTGAAGCTGCCTTGAAAAATGCAGAAATTATCTCACCCAAATACTATATAAAATTAAAACAATTGCTTTCTGATAATTTAAAACTATGAATATTCTGAAATATCATATTTATCGTTTGTGCGTAAAATATTGGCATTATGGAGTCTGTTATGGGCCCGTAAACTACTGAAGTATCTAAACTCCGTACAAACTCTAAACAGAGCGGTATTTGCGGGTCGATATCTTTTAAATAAGTCAAGAAATCCCATGACAGGACCGTTTTAAAATGTTAAGAACATATTAAATTAGTAATATAAAAAATACGAAACAAAATTCATTGACAGGAATTTTTTCAGCGAAAGGTCCTGTTCCTCCTTAAGTGGTTTCAGAGAAGAAGCTGAAAATGTTCAAATGTTAACCATAGTTGCCAACTCACCCGATTTCGTTGGGTCACACCCGATTTTTCAACCCGTAACCCGATTATTTTTTATGACCCGGCGAGTCATGCTTTTCACCCGATTTTCCCTAACAACCCGAAAATCTCCCGATTTCCGGATTTGGTTCATAAATTAGGTTGCACTTTTAATTTCCAGTCACAACCCAAGCTTAGATCTACGTAAACAATGCCGACAGATTAATTATCAGTGCAGGTGTAAACAATTAACTGGGTGTTGTTTTGACAAATCCATGTTTGAAGTCAATTAAAATGGCTTCCGATAGAACTAGATCGTTATCGGGGCTAGCAGGAACAAATTGAACCAAACACGTCTCTGATTGAACCAAGAAAAAGAGAAACATTATTTATGTAAATATCAAGGAATCTTGGGGAAAAAAACTTTCATTCTAGATAAAATAAAGTGATCAAAGACAGTGTAGGTCTTACTTCACATTTAATACATATTGCAGTAGTTAATTAATTAAGAGAGAGGAAAAATAACTTCAAAACTGAAATTGGTATACTTTCAAATTTAGGAGAAACTGAAAAAGCTTCTTTTTTTTTTTAAAAATGCACACTTACTTAAGGTCAATACTGAAATATGAAACCTTCAATTCTCTTTTTTAACATAAAATCTAATCAAACTATGTATGAATTTTTTGTCATAGTAAATTAAAGCCTTTTTAAAACATAGGTAATCAAAGATTACGAAGCTCACCTCGACGAATGTTATCAGTTTAAGTAATGCAAATTTCACATCATAATTTCTTAATATTTAATATTCAACAATATTCTTCCAAGTTGTGTTTAACCCCTTACATGGCATATACACATTTCTATGCGTGAAGCGTGAGAAACATGTATAGTGTAAACAAATATTCATAACTGTTAATCTGCAGATATCAAGGACTTAAAATTCATTCAGATTGATCTGTTCCCAAAACTTTAAGCTGGTCTCTTGTATTGAATATATAGGTCAGATCCAGTATCCAAAGCAAGTCTGATAGTGTCCATCCTTAGATGCATTATCCATGCAAGTTTTGTTAAGCTAGGGCTTATAGTTACTTGGGAATGAAAATGTAGGTCAGATCCAGCATCCAAAGCAAGTCTGGTAGTGTTCATCCCTAGATACATCATCCATGCATGCAAGTTTGGTTTAGCTAGGGCTTATAGTTACTTGGAAATTAAAATGTAGGTCAGATCCAGCATCCGAAGCAAGTCTGGTAGTGTCCATCCCTAGATACATCATCCATGCAAGTTAAGTTTAGCTAGGGCTTATAGTTACTTGGGAATGAAAATGTAAGTCAAATCCAGCATCCGAAGCATGTCTGGTAGTGTCCATCCCTAGATACATCATCCATGCAATTTGGTTTAGCTAGGGTTTATAGTTACTTGGGAATGAAAATTAGGTCAGATCCAGCATCCGAAGCATGTCTGGTAGTGTCCATCCCTAGATGCATCATCCATGCAAGTTTGTTCCAAAAAGGGCTTATAGACACTTAGAAATGAAAATGAAGGTAAGATCCAGCATCCGAAGCTAGTCTGGTAGTGTCCATCCTTAGATACATTATCCATGCAAGTTTGGTTAAGCTAGGGCTTATAGTTACTTGGGAATGAAAATGTAGGTCAGATTCAGCATCCGAAGCAAGTCTGGTAGTGTCCATCCCTGGATACATCATCCAATCAAATTTGGTCCAAATATGGCTTAC
>PRKT01000833.1:98068-110568 GCA_003671525.1 Saccostrea glomerata | reverse complement strand
GTCTTTCCACCTTTCTGTGGAAAGACCTATTGATATTCTTCTGTTTCTTTTTTTCCTTTTCCTTTTTCTTTATTATTTTTCCGCCGTGTGAATTTTTGTTTCAAGATTTATCGAAAAGATTTTTATTTCATTAAAATACACTTTGTAAAAGATTTTTGCAGTTGACCCTGCGTATATGAACTTCAACCTCTTTCGGAGTTATTACCACTTTCGCAAAAAAGCTTGTTATCGCTACTCCTCTGAACAGCTGAAAGGGTAAACTGTAGAGAAATGAAACCTTCAATATTATCTTCGACTAATTTAGTAGACACTTCAATGATTCATTGCAAAAGTATTCGTTGCCCCTTCAATGAGTTATTGCCCTTGAAACTTTATGAATTTTACAAATAATTAAAAATTTTCAAAACGAGAAGTCGTAGAGACATGAGTCCAACTGCATAAGATTCATTGACCTTTGATCTTAAAATTCAGGTAAAGGCCAAAGGTCAAGGTCATTCAAAAACTGAGAAATTTAGCTCTTTTTATATCTCTTTTGTCTTTCAACATATACTTAATTTTTATGCATCATTTATATGTACTATTAAAACTGTTTTAAAGATTTCATTCTTGTTCCCTAACCCTTTTAAAGTTATTGCCCCTTGTGCGAAAAACCTTGTTATCGCTACTCCTCCGAAACTGTAGACCGCAGAGACACCAAACCTTAACTAATGTCTTAGGGGTCCATAGGCCTAACTTCACTGTATAAGTGCAAAAGGATCTGATGACTCCTTATATGAGTTATTGCCCTTTAACTTCTTTGTACTTACTATTAAACCTAATAACTTGCAAACTATAAGTCATAGAAGCATGGGGTTAATTGAAGTGTGACCTTTGACCTTGGACATTTTATCAAGGTCAAAGGTCAAGGTCATTCCATTTTTTAAAATTTTTTTTTCTATGCTTTAAGACAATTTTGGTTTCTTTTTCTTGGAATTTAATTTTAAGGAGTCAGATAAAAAAAAATTGAAATTCGAAGAGGGTGGAGCCCTTGCAGAATATTCCTGGGATGTCCTAAGAAATCCTAAGACAATCTCAAGATTTATTCCTCGGATATCTTGAAAAAATCCTAGGATAAAATATATAAGGGTAATATTTAATTTATAAACAATATTAAATTTGTATTGATGATTAATCATGTTCTGCAGTGGGATCGTCAAAATGAGTTATAATATAAAATGTCATTGCAATATCTGATGGCTTTTTGGAAATGTTAAGAGAACGAAGTGTTACAGACAGACAGATTGACAAACAGAAAGATAAAAAGACCCAAATTAATATCCCCCCTGCACCTCGTCAATCCAATATAAGTCACCCAGCTTTAGTTGATCACTGATGTATCTTCTTTAGCGGTACATTTTTACTTCTTCATCGCCAGTGGCTTAGTTGCAGATCGTGAAGCCTTGTTTGCTTTTTCTTCACTTGACTTTTCACTTGTCTTTGCTAAAATAAAATTTTACTTAATGTATTCCATTGTTTAGTCTAAATATGTAATTATTTCTAAGGGGATGAAAATCAAACTTCTTGTAAAATTTAGTAGCCAAAGATGCCACATGTACAAAGCTTTCAGATTCTAACAGTCCATAAAAATATGTGTTTGCCCAAGTAAGATGAACCATTTTTCTCAAAAGATTTATTTTATTCACACTTGCATAAGGAATAAGGTATGTTAATCAATTGCATACATGACGTGATTTACAAATGATGTCATTATAATCTTACTGAATAGCCTTTTTGTAGAAAATAAAATTTTAATTCGCAATAGTTAACCGCTTTACCACAGCTGTCGTATGAAGTCAATTTACTTGGCATTAAAATACTGTAAATTAAACTCTCTGTGTGAACAGAACATTAAAATCATACATTAACATTATTTGAACAGCTTACCGAATCCTCGGCAATATTCTCCTTGTTGTAATTTGCTTCTTTTCCCTTAGTCCGAGTTAAACAGTCTGCAAAGTTATCAATAAAATTTTTTATAAGACGTGTATATATTTCTTCTTTTGTAATCTAACTGAAATTAATTTTAATGATGGCTGTCATTGATATTTCTTGCTGATTTTTTCACTTTTCTGATCTAAATTTTGCGAATATTATCTTATGAGTTCTACGACATCTGCGTCAGTTTTCCCAACTTAATATAAGTTACAGAGATTGAAATGTACCATAAACTTTCATACACGACTTTCACATTTACAAAAGTTATTCCCCTTTGGGGGGTCAATCCAGGGTCAACCGGCGTGAGACACTGTTTCCCCTCTATTACCTTACCAACTTTATGGGTCAGTATCTCAGAAATATAGTATGTATGTATGTTTGTTCATTACGTTTTTAAAGTTGCCCCATGTTCTGGCAATACAGTTACAGACAGATATTGTTAGATATAAATGTCTGTAAATAAAAATATTTCCAGGTAACTTACAAAGGACAAAGTGGGGAAAATGAGTGTTATGCCGACAACCGGAGATAACACTTAGGAATGTGAAATCCGTCTATTCTTTCAAGTTTACAAAAGAAAATTTTTAAAAAGATTGCAAGATACCTAAAACTCTCTCTTCATTTGGTAGTCTCAATGGGAGTTTCCAGTCTCACAATCCTTGCCAGGCTTCAAGGTTCTAGCTAGAAGATAATGCAATGAAGGCTTTATTTAAGAGTATAATTCCAAAATTTACACCATGTCAAAACATTCAATGCAAATTTAACAGTAACTGATAATAAATATTTGTTTATAAGTCTTCTGCTTACTAAATTTTAACATGTAAAACCTGAAAATATTTCACTGTGTATGTACGTTTGATCTTCATGGACTAGACTGAATCCCAGTATGCCCAAAAACCTTTTACACATATTCAAATCGTTTCTTCTGTTTCAATATTGAAATATTATACAACAAATCACATGCACTAAATTATTAAACAATATTTGTGTGTTTAAATACATATAACAAGGAACCACTCGCGACTTACCCCACTGGCCTGTGGCCATGATATATACACTACTTCCAACACTCCCTTTACTGCACTCCAAGCGAAACCAAGATTTTTGGGAAATACAACATGGTTTTTGTGAAGAATTAGAGTCAATTTTGGGCGTAAGTTGTGCATTTCATTACATTTCACCAGTCTCTCTAAACATTGCCGCTCCTTGAACTCCTATTTTGCGCTTCTCGATGAAGTCTCGCGAGAGGATGATACAGGACGGTGTAAAGTTATTTCGTGCCACACCAAGAAAATGCGGTTTGTTTATTCTTGAAAATAATTTGTGATTAATGTGAATTTACGTTTTGTATTTTTTTTTTTACAAAAAGAAAAAATATTTTATAGAATATTTATTGACAAATTAATATTAAAAGCTGAGTTGTATATTTTATACACCGGGTACTAATTGATCGAAGATCACTTTTTTGCACCACCTCTCGGAAGTTCGCGCGAGAGAATGCTGAAGACACGGTGTAGGGGTATTTTGTACACCTTTAAGAAATATCCCGACATTTTCCCGAGAATCTTGTTAAAAAAAACACGTAAGTTATTATCAGTGACAAACGAAAAGAATATTAGAAAAATAAAATATAAATATCCTTGATCAACCAATTTTACTAACAGAAAGTGTTACAGAAGAAAATATTTTCGAAGAACCACGATGATACATTTAGGCCAAGAACAATTTGCATGGAAACCGTCCAAACACAAATATGGCGGATCGTGAAGTTGTCACATTGTGCTGTAAACAACGACTTTTCTTCGCATCTACAAGCCTGTCACGATGTCTGTAAGTATCTTATTGCTAAGTGATGAATGAAAATTAGTATATCTGGCGATAAAACCTATAGGGAAAGCGCATTTTTATCGTATTTAATAGTTATGTTACGACTCGAATTTGGTCAAAACCTTTGAAAAGTTTTTTTTGATCTCTGTTTATGTGGATAAAATTTTCAGGAAACTCTATTAGTTTCACTTCGTATTTTAGATTTTCCTCGTTAAATAAAAGCAATACTCAATATCAAAAACATGAGGAATTATATTCTCAAACTCAATACAACACGATTCTAACCCAACAAAATTTGAAATACCAAGCTTTTTAAGTCAGAAAGTGACGAAAGTATGATGTCACAGACCAAGTCATGCTTCTTGGAGTATGCTGTTTATGTAGTATTTAAATTTGTGTAGTGTACTCTTCTTTCAATGACTCAATATTTACTTTTCTTTTGTATAGTATCTCTGGCAGTTATGGGTGAATATACAGCGAAATCATACAGATTTGGATGAAGATGTTAAAGATAGTAAAGTCAAAGACAGTTTGATGAACCAAATGACACTGATAAAGAAGAAGATACAAAAAAAAAAAACTTCTAGCCAGGCATGTGACTTTGAAGCTGATAGTTTGGTAACCACCTGAGAGATATATAACCTGTATGCAGGTGATGACGGTATAGGAGAGCCATTTCTTATAACGTGCTCTGAGGAAAATATGTTTTATTTTGTCGAAATGAAATGCGAAGTGAAAAATTAAATTGACAGATGAAGAAAATTTACCACTCCATCCTTCTGCATGTATGGTCTTCTGAATTCAAAGCCATTTGAAAACCAACTTTAAGTTAAGAGGAACACTTTATTTTCAGTGAAACATTCTGGAAAATATTACTTCTACATAGAAAGAAAAAGTTGTATTAATACTTGATGTTGTATTGCAAGATGGCCAAGTTTGTATGACCAGTGCTTTTGAAAAAAAAAACTATGCTTGCACTCAGTTTCCCACGAACGAAGCAATCTAAAGATTAAGTGTAGAATTTAATTCCAATGGATAAAAATCAACTCAGAAATGTGTGATTTAAAAATGGTGAAATATTGTTTGTCTGTAAACAATTTTTTCTTTAAAACATATTACATGTATAACTCCTCCCTGACAGCATCAATATTTCAGAAAGTATTTAATTAAAAAAAATAGTTCTAGGGTCAGTGTCTTTCTATGTATCAAGTATAATATGTAATGATTGAAATTTATTCATTTTATGATTTTCTTGATATTATAGTATATACATTAAAACTTTAAAAGTAATAAAATTTCCTGTCATTCTGTTTTAACATTTATTAACATGTACAAGTTTGTAAAGTTTAATTTGTCTTTTTTACAAAAGTCCCAACATTAAGTCAAAAGTCTTAGGAAATGGGATTATCAAAAAAATGATTAACTCCTGGCTTTACAATGAAATGTCCTGGCAAGATTTGGATTTGAAATGTTTAACAAAGAAGTCCTGGGAGATCCTAGGATGTCCTGAAATCAAATCCCAGGATTGTTACTCCTAGGATTTCCTCAAATCAGATTGTGAGGAAATCTTAGGAATTCTTAGGACATCTTAGGAATTCCTGAGAAGCATTTTCAAGTCAGGAATAATTTCTGCAAGGGAAAGGACCTCTTATTGTTCTGTGAACAATAAGTCTCCTAGTTATTTTTATTATTTTTATTATTTTTCCGCCGGACGATTTTTTTGTTTCAAGGTCTGTTGAAAAGATTTATAGCTTATAAGATTGTACTTTGTAAGACATTTTTGCAAAAACCCTGAGTGTATGAACTATGACCCGTTTCGAAGTTATTGCCCCTTTTGCAAGAAATGCTTGTTATCGTTACTCCTTCGAAAACGTAAAGCGTAGAAATATGAAACCTTTACTTAAGTCTTCAACTATTTGAGAGGACTCTGGAATCTATTCATTGCAAAAGTATTCGGCGACCCCTTCAATGAGTTATTGCCCCTGAAAGTCTTTAAATTTTACAAATAATTAAAAATTTTCAAAACGAGAGGTCGTAGAGACATGGGACCAACTGCATAAGATTCATTGACCTTTGATCATGAAATTAAAGCAAAGGTCAAAGGTCAAAGTCATTTCAAAAACCAGAAATTAAGCCTTTTATATATCCCATTTGTCTTTTAACATATAGTAAATGTCTTTGCATCATTAATATGTACTCTTTAAACTATTTCAAAGATTTCATTCTTGTCCCTTAAGATTGACCCTATTAAAAGTTATTGCCCTTTTGCTAAAAACCTTGTTATTGCGACTGCTCCGAAACTGAAAACCACAGAGAAATGAAACCTTAACTAATGTGTTAAGGGACTGAAGGCACAATTTTTATGTTCAAGTGCAAAAGGATCTGGTGTCTCCTTGAATGAGTTACTGCCCTTTAATGCGTTCGTGCTTACCATTAAACCTTATAACTTTAAAACCATAAGTCATAGAGGCATGGGGTTAATTACAATGTGACCCTTGCCCTTTGACCTTGAATATCATTTGAAGGTCAAAGATCAAGGTCATCTCATTTTTTTTTTTCATTTTTTCTTCTTTTAAGCTATTCCTGGTTTCTCTTTGATGAAATTTAATCTTGAAGTAATAAATATTAAATGAAATTGGAATTCAAAGAAGGTGGAAAGACCTTTTATTGTTCTGTGAACAATAAGTCTCATAGTTATTCTTTTTTATTTTTTTTTTTTTTATTATTATTTTTCCGCCACATGTTTTTTTGTTTGAAGAATCATCGAAAAGATTTATAGTTCATAAGAATGTACTCTATAAAAGATTATTGCAGTTCACCTTGCGTAAATGAACCTTGACCCCATTCGAAGTTATTGCCCCTTTTGCAAGAAATGTTTGTAATCGCTACTTCTCCGAAACCATAAGCTGCAGAGATTCCAAACCTTTATTAATGTTTACGACTGATTTAGTAGACTCTCCAATCAAACATTGCGAAAGGATTCGTAAACTCCTATAATGAATTATTGCCCCTGAATGTTTGCAATGTTCACAAATATCAAGAACTTTCCTAAAACGACAAGGCAAAGAGACATGGGACCAACTGCAAAAGATTCATTGACCTTTGACCTTAAAATCTAGGTCAAGGTCAAAGTCATTCAAAATATGTAAAATTAAGCATTTTCTACAGCTTTTGTTCTTAACCAAATTCTAAACATCTTTGCATCTTTAGTATGTACTCTTAAAACCATTTCAGAGATTCCATGCTTGTCCCCTAAAATTGAACCCTCTGAAAGTTAGTGCCCCTTTCAGTGTAAACCCTTGTTATTGCTACTCCTCCGAAACTGTAAACCGTAGAGGTACAAAACCTTCAACAATGTCTGCGACTAATTTAGAACACGTCTCATTCCATTAGTGTGAAAGAATTCGTAAACCATTTTAAGTAGTTATTGCCCCTGCCAGTTTATGATGTTTACGAAGAACTAAAAACTTCTTACCGACAAGTCGAAAAGACATGGGCCCAACTGCATGAGATCTTTTGACCTTTGACCTTGAAGATTAGGTCAAGGTCAAAGGTCAAGGTCGTTGGAAAAATGTTTAAATTGCTTATGTATGCCTTTTTTCAAATGACCTTGACCTTTGACCTTGACACTTTACTTTGACCTTGACCCAAAAGTTAAATGATATATTCATTACCGTTACCTTGATTCAGCTTCAAATTTTAAATTCAAATTCATAAGGTGGTTTTTTATGACCTTGACCTTTGACCTTAATAAATGACCTTGGACTTTGACCCCTTGACCCAAAGGTCACAATCAAGCTTAAGTATGTGGAGGTATTTTCAACTCTCACCTTAACAAATGCTTATGAACCCCCCCCCCTCCTTTCTCAAAAAAAAAAATCAATGGCTATGTAGAAAAAAAATTTACAACTCAAACAAGACCAGAGATCGACATAAGATTGAGGATTTGGGTAGAAGACACCTCAAAGAAACTGTCATTAGAGTTTTACGGTGAATCTCTTGAGTATAATGATTATCGGCAAAAACTACATTTTTTTTTCTGTCTGAAATTTAAAGTCTGATGGGCATTAGATGAATTAAAGCTTGTCTTGGTTATTTCTTCATTTCTAATACGACATTTTAATACCAAGTATTCTAGCTTTCTTTAGTATGTGGAATTTATTTCAATTTTATTTAGATTTAATATTAATGGAATGAATCTTGATTTCATTTGAAATTTGATTTCTTTTTCTAGAATAACACAATTCCAAGAAATAGCGACTTTCAGCATAGTAAAAAGAAATACATGTTTCCTCCCTGTGTTTCCCATCTAGAATTACATGTTTGGAATTTTATTTTTGCTACTTACAATGAATTTCATGCCTATTTTGGTCAGGAATGTTAAAATCCGAACCCGATTATCTGTTTTCCTTTTCCATAATTACAAAACTGCCTTGCATCTCTCGCTCATGTTTCTCTCATGCTCTTAAATAATATATCGCCATCCATTTCAAACATAAAACAACTCAAATCGGATATTTTCAAACATCTCTTTAATACATGTATAATGCACATATGATGCAGATACACATGGGACATTTCACAACGTTTTCACCTACGCTTCCGTTTTGATGCGCATATCAAATGCATGTTATTCATATTAATAGGTATATCATAATTTTAATCAGAACCTACCCCTTACATCTTAACTCGGAAGCAATCTCATTCAAGCTCATATATACAGCTAGGAGCGTGTTACAATGTTTTTAACGTGCTCTCTTTGCGTGATCAATGAAATCGTGGTTATCCCCGAGTCGACTACAAACAATCCGGGAAGTCTGTTTAAGGTAGAATTATACCAACTGTGAGCCCAATCTAAAATCCTAGTAGAGAAATGAGATCTTTGCTGTTTTATTTATTTTCTTGCTTTTTTCCTACTTTTTTCAGCCAAAATGATATTGAAACACTTAAAAAGGTGGAAAAACGTCTCATTGTTCTCTGAACAATTAGTTTACTAGTTTTTTTTAATTATTTTTCTCCTTTAGAAGATGGCTTGGTTTTCAGTTGCACAGAATTGAATATCCTATAATCCATGCAAGGACAATTTGTAAAAAAGTTAAATTGAGTGAACTAACCCCCCTCCCTTTGACCTTTTTATAATTTTTTTAAATTTTTTTTTCATACATTTTTTTTTGGCAAGCTTGAGTGCCATTTACTGCATAATTTTTTTTTCATCTTCATGAGTGTAAGCCACACAGACATAAATTTGAGATCACAACATCTTGTCTTACCTTTGTAAGTCCACACAGAAAAGATTGATCCTTCTTGATTATCTTTCTCTTTATCAACAACATCCTCAAATCTCTTAGTCATGTCCAATACAAGGATAAAGAAGGCCTTTGGTGTTACGTAAATTTGGTGGCAGGCATAATACGCTAACTGACCAGCAAAATCCAGCATGCTAACAGTTGGTAAGTTCTCTTTTTCAGACAAGATTTTCTGAAAAATTTCATCCTTCACCATTTTCTGTGCTTCTGAGGAGAGAACACTGGCCATTACCTCTACTGTATTGGCTTCTTCTTTGACTTCAGTTGGTGAAGTAGACAACTCAACTTTCTCTTCTTCTCGGCTATAGAGCATGGTTTCCCCCCTCTCTATGTAATGACTTTTCAGTCCCGAATTATCTCTATTTTCATTTGGATTGGAGAGGTCAACTGCACTGCTTATGTTTGGCTTAAGGTCCGCAGCATTTATCCTGATAAATGTCTTCAATGGTGAATCGTCATCAACTACTGTAAATACATGTAAATAATTTTAATTATCTTATAGATACTCTAGAAAGACTAAAAAATATACAAATTATTACAGATATAGTCACATTCTTTTAATGTACATGATATCTTTTAAACAAGAGATGTTTGTGAAACACTTATGCCCCCCTTCCCTTATTATTGGAATTTTTCCAAGTCCAAAAGGGCATAACTCTGTCAAAAAAGACACGATTGTATACAAAACAGAACCTGGCTTAGATATTCATATGATAAATCTGTATACTAAATTTCATTTTAGTTTATACAACGGTTGCGAACAAAATGAATGGAAACTGCAAATAATTGGATTTTTTCTAAATACAAGGAGCAAAACTCTGTCAAAAATGGTGAAATCGTACTTGACCTAGGTATTCATGTGATATATCTGTATACCAAATTTCATTTCAGTACGGTTGCGAATAAACTTAACAGAAACTAATTTATAAGTGGACCGACAGACAGCAGCAAAGCAATATGCCCTCCATTCATTTATTGAATATAGATTGGTACATATATATAATATTATTACAACAGTTACTTGATTTGGAGAGTCATATAAGATTGAGTTGACAGGCGTGGATCATTAGATCAAACAAGACGAGAAGCGTCGAGTTTGATCTGATGACCCATGCCTGTCAACGAGACCTAATATGACTCTTTGGATCAAGCTATTGTTATACACTGTAATGATAAAGAAGATGGTACAGTTTGGACTTTATTGTGCCCTTAAAATTCAATGTTCTTAAAAAGTTATGAAATTGTCTTTAGCCAATCTAATTAAAATTAGATGTTCCGAATCCGCTATTGCTTCTCAAACATCTAACAACATCCAATGCGGGGTCACGTCAGAACCACCTTTTCATTAGCCAATAAAATCGCTTCTTCAGAAGTTTTGGCTTATAGTTCAGAGGTTTTCTACGTTATCTCCTTACAATGTAAAAACCCGAGGTGTTAAGAACGGGGGCGAAAATGGCGGATACACCAAGGAAAACATGTGTATTGGGCGATGTGTGCATCGTTTGCGGGTTTTCTTTTCTTGTACTAGTAACATCAGCCGACGGAAAGGAAAATGTACGCAAACATTATGAAAATAAGCTGAAATTAAACACAGAAAGAATCCAATCCATTCGAAACGTTACCCAAGTAAGTGTTGAACTTGAAGGTGCAAGTAAATATAATGCAGGTGTGTGTCGGAAGTGCTTTCGACAAGTTGAATCTGTTATAAAAGCAGAGGAGAAAAACAATGCTACTAAACAGAAACTTAAAGAAGGTGTCGAGTCTGTGTATTGAACGCAGGTGATGCAACTGCCCTCCCCTCAACGAAAAAACATAACGAAGCGGATGTTGAGCAGCCCTGGTGCAAGTAAACCTGAGAATAGACCTACAAAGATGCATGTACTCGCTAGTGTGACATACGTTTCACCTGTCAAAATATCGCCTTTCAAGGAAATAACTGGTCAGAGGCAAAATGAGAGACATCTTCAGGTAAATGAAGATATCATTCTAATATTTCCCAACTAGATATCATTGAGATGGTGGCCATCTCAAAGGGCCCCGCATTCAACAATGAACATGAAAATGTAAGGTAATTTAAAAGGAATTATTTTGAAGAGGAACATTTGTGTAATACAGTAAAAGTCATTTAGTACGACTTCACGGATACTGCAAATTTACTAATATTTATTGAAGTTATTATTGTATCTCGAGTTTGTTGTGAGGTGTGTTGTATTTGTATTGTTTCATCATGTATATTTTTAGTAACATTAAGTTTCTTGAACATTCCAGAGTGGTCAATATATTCGGTCATTGTTTCTAGAACATTCCTGAATTTTGTGTATGTCCAGATTGTTCCAGTAATATCATGTTTTTACAACTTCTAGAATATTCTAGATTTATAATACATATACTGTATAAATACCCTGTCAAATCGATGCATAAAAATACTTTGTCGTATGAGCACCATTGAGATACAACTGGGATATATTTTCACTGGGACATTGTGTGCAGCAATGGACACTCTGATGTATGTATTTTTAGATTCTTGCTAAGTTTGTACTTTATGTTTCATATACTTATTATATATTATTGTAAATAAATTATTGTTGAGTTTAAATTGTGTTATTGATCTTTGCTGGCATTTAGGGTTATTCTGACCCATAACAAGTTATATAAATTTACTGGAATTAAAGGCAAAGAATTATGCACCAAACAAAGATTTTAAACAGAAAGGGTAATTCTGACCATGACTAAGAAACTTCGACCAAGGTCACTGCACATCCATTGACCAGTGGATCTCTATGAGTAAAGAAATAGCCAGATTGGGCCAAGGAGAGAGAAGATATACTCCGGACTAGGATTTTTCATATAATTCTGCTATGACCTTGACCTTTAACCTAGAAACCTGGTTCAAGGTCACTGCACACCGGTTACCCAAAGGCACTCTGTGGGTGAAGTATGAGCCAGATTGGGCCAAGGAGAGAGAAGATATGCTCCGGACAAGGAATTTTCATATAATTCAGTTACGACCTTGACCTTTGACCTAGAAACCTGGTTCAAGGTCACTGCACAACGGTTACTCAAAGGCACTCTGTGGGTGAAGTATGAGCCAGATTGGGCCAAGGAGAGAGAAGATATGCTCCGGACAAGGAATTTTCATATAATTCAGTTTCGACCTTGACTTTTGACCTAGAAACCTGGTTCAAGGTCACTGCACACCGGTTACCCAAAGGCACTCTGTGGGTGAAGTATGAGCCAGATTGGGCCAAGGAGAGAGAAGATATGCTCCGGACAAGGAGTTTTCATATAATTTAGTTATGACCTTGACCTTTGACCTAGAAACCTGATTCAAGGTCACTGCACACCAGTTACCCAAAGGCACTCTGTGGGTGAAGTATGAGCCAGATTGGGCCA
>PRKT01000833.1:0-71254 GCA_003671525.1 Saccostrea glomerata | reverse complement strand
TTTACAATATGACCTTTAGAGAAGTGCCCTCAGACATGAGAGAAGGCCACCGGGAGGATGAAAATTTACAATTTCGGTTTCCCTTTACTAGTAACTGCTATATGTCAGAGTCGGTTGAAACTGGTCCTTTAGTTCCAAAGAAGAAGCTTAAAATATAAGATGTTACCCTCTGCTCATGTAAGGGAGAGGTCCACTGGGAATAAGTATTAAATCCTTAGTTACACATTCATGCACACCTGGCCTGGCCTCCACACAGTAACCTTTTGACCTTGTTAATTTTATCAGAAAGAACCTTTTAATTTACAACTAATGTTTTGTTTTAAGAAGATCAACTACAAAAACTTATTTTCAAATCCCTATAGCCCACACCCACCCACTCTACACCCATTTTACATATAGATTTTAATTAGCCTGGTCCCCTGTTTCATCCTACATGATTTTCTACATTAAAATTTTTAAAAATACAAAAACAATTCATAACTAGTGTTGTCAAATCGGTTGAAAATCAGAATCGATTAATCGGTAGCATCGGTTGACCCTAACCAACTGATCATCGGCCAATAATCGAATCGGTAACCCTTTGCATAAAATAGGCATTAATATTACATATAAAATTTAGAATTCTATTTTTAAATAATGTAAGTAAAGGTGCATTGTACAGATCGAAATTCTAAAAACAGTATGTATGCAGTTTGATTAACAATTTCAGTGATACAGATTTTTGCATGATTAGGAATTACTTTGCCTGGGAAACATAAGCATTGACAGATCAGGTTTTAATTTACATGATCATGTAAAATATATATGGAATTAATTTTTTAAACTGTCATAAGACATTTAATATTGCAAATCCTTGTGATTACGCATGAAATGAATAGTGAATTCCCCCAAATACAGAAAACAAAATTTTTTCTTTTATATAAGTAGTTTAGTTTCCTCAGTTTAGAAATACAAATATCATTTAGCTTATTATTTATTTTAAACAGATTTTAAGTATATGTATTTTAAAATAGGTAGTAAATGACAACACTTGGAAGATATATGTTTTGATAACAAGAGCCTGTTCTTGAAATAAAAGTGAGAAAATTATAAAAATGATATGTGCTGAAATATACCGATTAATCGATTGTTAAAATCTCCAATCGATTGTCTAAAATCGACAGCCTTTCCGACCGATCATCGATTATTAATCGATCATCGTGACAACACTATTCATAACCATATTTTTTCATAACCATATTTTTTCATAATCCCTATATTTTATATGGTAAATGAAAATATTATATGTATACATTTTTCTTTTGTTTTTTTAATCCATTAGCATTTTAAACAATATGCACTGTCAATTCATGTCAACAAAACACAGTGTTGGTTTATTTAGAGTTATCTCTCTTTGCCCAGCACCTCTATTATTCAACAAATAGTTTTAAAACTATAGAGACAATTGTTTATATGTTTCAGTAATATCTATAGATACACTTGATTAAGCTCTACACATGTGAGAAATTACTTAATTCCAGAGGATGTTTTACAAGTTCATAAACATTTACATGTATTAACATTGATTCAAACATTTTTGTCTTTCTAGAAATCACTGCTTTGCCAAACTCTTTTAAAACATGTAAAAGTATTCTAACCATAAAGTATTAGTTAAAGTACAATTTATAATTTATATTATCCTCATCTTAAAAATATTTCTTGCTATCTATTGTGGCAAATTATAATTCAATGAAAGATGTAATGTAAACAGACTTATCATTTTAAATGTTTTGTTTAATATAACACATACAAGTTGATACAACAGTGAATGTGTCTTCCTAAATAATTAAATGATTGTAGATAATGGTAGATGTAGCATTGTACACAAAACATAGTTACCTAATACCTATACATGTAAACAAAACACACAATGATACAATAGTATAACTCACCGGTCAGATCATCCCCTTCATTAATAAGTCTGTAAATGTTTACTGTGTTGTCAGTTTCTGATCCAACCCAGAGAAGCTGTGTATCACAATCATAACTCAGGCCGCATGGCCAGGCTATCCCGTGTTGTTTGGTCTCTATCTGTGTCAGATAGAGACCATCCTGGTCAATGATATGTACTGTGTCGGTGATATAATCACACACTAGGATGTGTGACAGCGCGTCAGTACAGATTCCACGTGGCATTAGTCCTGATCCTGATGGAGGACGTGTGTAGGTGAAGCGATGTCTCCCTCCTCTGTCTGTCACCACTACAGTTTCACGGAGCCAGTCAGACACAATAACATCTCCATTGCGGTTCTCTGTGATGTAGATAGGTTCTCTATACAGTCTCTGACCTTTGTTGTCGTGCTGTATGGTCTGTATGTGTTTACCTGTGTCAGTGTAACGGATTACCTGGCCTATAGACATCCCGATCAGCAGGTCTCCAGTGGAGGGGGAGCTGTAGACACTCAGTGGTCTCCATGGTGATGTGTTAGGTATCACTGTGGTCTTTACTTTGTGATCTGTAGACAGTTTAGTGATGTTACGGTTACTGTCTATATAAATCACATCACCATTTTGAGTCACAGTATGTAATCCACCAACATATTTAGGTAAATCCGTCACACTATATAGAATGTCACCTCTTGTGTTAGTTAAGATGAGATTGCCTTTACCATCACTGATCCAGACCCGGTCTGTTGACACGAGGGTAATGTGTTTACACCCACTAACACCAGACACTCTGACAGATTTCTGTAACACATACATCACGGACACCAGACTTCTATTTTTTTTCCTGTAACTTTATAATCCTGTGTAGATTTCCTTCAGTCAGGGAGATCTCTCTGTAAATTACAACATTGTTCTAGAATTTTCTACATAAATAACAGGGTGTTTACAGATATTGTATGCATCTTGCCCAATCTGTTCAGTAGTTTGAATATATACATGTATTATATAAAGCGAAATAATTATTTAAGATAAATTTATTACTACTTATTATAATATGCCTCTCTTTATGAGTTTATTATTACTTATTATTAAGATCAGGCCATCCTTACAAAATATGTTTGCTTGCCCTCTCCTGACTGAGGATAAAAAACAGGGTAGGCAGATAAGGACCAAATTCTTTTCTTTATTCGAAAACACCTGCAAATGTGAAATCAAAAAAGTTTTTATTTGGGATGTTTTAGTTACTAAATCGTTGAGACAAGGCAACCAAACAGTTTTTAAAGATGGCCTTGTGTATCAATGTTCTCGATTTAAGAAACTGAAAAACTTAAAAGTATCAAAATACACATAAACATATTAAATACCTTTCTATTGGGAACTGAGTCCTTTTAATGTCTCAATAGATAGCAGCCTCCAAGTGTTCACAATATTACCTGTCTAACAAATCAATATTTACAAATTATTCAATGGAATAAAACTATATATTTAGGTATGTATAAATATAAATTATACATTTTCTGAAATGATTAGCCCTACTGAAGTTGAGATAGCCATGATCAAAAGTTTGTTGTGACATATAATCAAGAGGCCAATGGGCCACATTGCTCACCTGAGAACATTGTCTAGAAATAAGCAGAAATCAGTTCTTACATGGGCTGGGGTGGAGCGGACTTGATTTTTTTTCACTTTCTGAATATTCTTCAATATCAACATTGTAATGGCTTTGCTGTTCTTGAGAAGAAATTTAAAAAATTCTTATATTTACCTTTGTAAAATGTTGATCCCTTTTGGGGCCCTCCTCACCCCAGGGGTTATGATTTACACAAACATAATTTTCACTTCCTGAGCATCATTCAATATCAATATGACTATAAACAACACTTTGTTGATCATGAGTAGATTTTTTCCTATATTCTCCTGTGTAAAAATTTGATTCTCCAAAGTGGCCTCACCCTACCTCCCAGAAGTTATCATTTGATTGATTGATTGTATACTGTTTAACGTCCCTCTCCAGAATATTTCACTGATATGGAGACGTCACCATTGACGGTGAAGGGCTGCAAATTTAGGCCTATGCTCGGCACTTACGGCCTTTGAGCAGGGAGGGATCTTTATCGTGCCACACCTGCTGTGAAACGGGGCCTCGGTTTATACGGTCTCATCCGAAGGACCGCCCCATTTAGTCACCTTTTACGACAAGCAAGGGGGTACTGAGGGTCTATTCTAACCCGGATCCCCAAGGGGGGTCATCATTTGAAGAAATCTGAATCTACACTTCCTGAGGATGTTCTAATATCAATATGAGTAAACATGGCTTTGCTTTTTACTTGAGAAGAAGATTGTTAAAGTTGTTGTTTTTGATATGGATGCCTGGCCCTATGTAGGACTTTGATCCCCCACTGTGGCCTCACCCTACCCCTGGGAGTCTTAATTTGAATAAACGTGAACTTACACTATCTGAGAAATAAATGCTTCTGTATCAATATGCAATACAACTAGAAGAGGCTTTATTGTTCTTGAGAAGATTTTGAAAGTTTTTTTCTTATATTGTGCCATGTAATCTTTGATCCACTACTGTGGCCCCAAACTTAACTCCATAAACAATAATTTGAACAAATCTGATTCTACACTACTTGAGGATGCTTTAATTCATATCAATATGGCTGGTTAATCGTTTCTTTGTTGTTCTTAAGAATAAGATTGTGAAACATTTTTTCTTGCATATTCTTATGCCAATTTTTACCCCAATTTTGGCCCAACCCTCTTCCTGGTATTGATCTGAACAAAATTGAATCTAGTGTATACATCACTGAAAGAAGGTTTCTTAAAAGTTTATATTTTTATGCCCAGTTGCTCTTGCGAAGAGGATTTTTAAGACATACTACCCAATTTTCACTGTTTTTCTAAATTATCTCCCCTTCACTTGAATAAAAGTGAATCTCCTTCACCTAAGAATGCTTTGTAGATAGTTTGGTTGAAATTGGTCCATGGCATGGGTTCTAGAGAAATTGAAAATCTGAAAAGCTTACAGATGGCCAGAGAGACAGCTAGACAGACGGACTACAGACATAATTTGATCATCATTCAACTTAGGTGAGCAAAAAAGGACAGAAAAAAGCACATACCACACCGATTTCTTGTATCTGGTAAAACAAGGAAAAACTGCATGGTTTTCGTTCATCTTGTTTCTTTTTCTTGGCTGAGAAAACAAAGGACAATTACATATTATTTATTATTCTAAAGAGAGTACATATGTAAACATATAGTAGGTTTTATTTACCTTATTTTATTTAATCGATAAAATATGTTAATTCAAATGAAAGTTTTTACTCATGTCAACAGAACATGTGAATCAATAAAGGATTCTACATCTACATAAATTTACTATTATTTTTTTAGCCTGATTATTGATGAAGATTTGCATGCTGAAGAAACATCAAAACCAGTGAGGTAGCCATATTTTCATCCTTGCAACAGCTGCACAGCACATCCCTTCATATCTGTAAAACAAAGCCAGAACATTTTAACCCTCATATTTTTTAAAACTTCCGTCATTTTCACTATTTTTGTGAAAATGGATAGATATATTTGAATAAAAGTCAAGAAAATTAGAAAATGTGTAATTAAATGTGATTAACCGGTTAATCGGTTGGAACGTCTTGCAATTAACTGATTAGCAATTCTGCATTTGATTGCCATCCCTAGTTATAAGTACACTGTATGAGCTTCCAGTAAATATTACATAATTATAGCTGATCAGGGCATGTGTACAAGGGCAGACAGACAGACAAAGTGATTCAGGTGTGTAAGAAACAACAGACAATTTTTCTCAATTTCACAAGTTTTAAACTATTTTCTTAAGAAACAAACCTAATTTTTATTTGTCAAAATTCATATCCATTATTATTCAATGATGCTTTTTGGCAACACTGCCTGAAATTGTTGTCTCTACAGAGTGATTCTGTGGGAGAAAAAGATGAAAAGGATACGTTTCACATCATTGGATGAAAATAGATGATGGCACTAGAGCACATAAGTATCTTGGAAGATTTTGATAACAAACTAAACTCATTATTCATTTGAAGTTAATTTCTTCAAAATATTTATTCAAATTTCGATAGATATGATGATATTAATTTTGAAAAATCATAAACATTACAAAATTAGAAAATATGTAGTACTGTATGATAATTTTTTTTAGGGTAAATTATTTATATCTTATATATATTCAGCTTGCTTTATTATTTACACATTCACATGAATCAGTTTAAAGCCTGTACACGAAGGGAATTTTTCATCCTCCCCCCCCCCCCCCCCACCACCACACACACATATTTGAGCAGTATGTCTGGAACATTAACAGTACACTCTCAAGTAGAAAGTATTATTGTACAGAATTAATGCATCAAATACAGGGTGTCCCAAACATATGTTACACTTTTAGACCGTTATAAAAATTCAATGCCTCAAGTTACATTAATAAAATTTAGAATATATACTAAAATTATTATAATTTTTTTGTCAAGCATATATTTTTTATAGTTTCCTTATTAATCATTAATATTTTTTCTTTAGAATAACATAGGTCATTTTACAGCATGTTCCCAATTACGTACCTTGAAATTAACATTTTTTTGAAGTTTTTTTTTACCAAGTTTTATTTATTTTCTGTAGATTAACTTGGAGGTGATCCGAGGCTGGGGATATAGAAGTGATGTTGCTATTGACAATGTGCGTCTACAGACAGGAACATGTAAGTGTACACAATCCTAATCTGTGTGTCTGTAAGTAGTCTTGTTGTTCATCTGTTTCTAGAAATAAAATACGTATAGCTCTGGTAGTCCCTTAACTAATTGAAAATCTACATTCCTGTCTTCATATATATGTTTTTCTGCTCAGCCAAAAATCCAAAATTCGATGGTATAGTTTTTGCCGATCTGTGCCTCTGTTTATCTCTGTGCCTGTTAATCAGTACATGAATGTCCGCAAAACCTTGCCCAAAACTTTTCACTGAACTTTAATCTTGACCATAACTTTTGAACAGTTTGTGCTTAGGCTTTCATTCTTTATATTATATATAATCCTTTTGAGAAGACCTTCTATTGAATACAAACAACTTCGACCCTTTCACCTTGGACTTTCTTTTTAAGAATTTTTTTTCTTGGCGAAAACTTTTGAACAGATGGTGCTTGGGATTTCATATTTCTTGTGAAAAGGGATTACTTCGAGCACTTTGGGTACAGACATATTTGATATGCATTTGAGTAAATTTAACCTTCGTTATAAGTTGCAATAATGGGGCAACGGTGTTTCACAAATGCAGCTCGTTTATATCTCCCCTTACATGTCTGATTGTCATCTCTTCTTTGTATGTCCTTAACCGTTTGTCTGTTTCAAATATTTTTATTTTCCTATTGTCTTTACTAATATATAACTGATTTTTAAAGAATGTGTTTGAAGGTAATATTTTTCAAAATGCAAGTGAATGTTTTTTTTTATTTGTAGGTCCTTCATGATTTGTTGCAACAACTAGGATATTTTTTGAGCTGTCAGGAGTTTCATTGACTTGTATTCATCTTTAATTTCATCATTTCAATTCGAATTAAACTTAAGAAATTGATTTAGAGTCAGAATGGTTCTCCAACAATGTTCAAGAACTCTTTTGACAACTGTTAAACTGAATTTGACAGACTACGATCATTATATACTGTACATGGTTGAACATATATCTTGATTGGTACACCTTTTGGTGTTTTTTTTTAATGTATGCGATGCATACTAACCAAAAATTTTAATTCAATGAATTAAGAGGTAGCTTATTGAAAATAATGTTTTATTTGAAAGCTTTTACAATTACGATTTAAGTTTTTGTTGTTCAAAGAAAATTCATTGTATATTTAGCAGTAATTTCTTCATAATTAATAGATTACCATAAAAAATCACTAGGTTAAGAGCTTTCTTTACATAAGGACGAAATAAAAAATACTCTTGTTTCCTGTCACCCGTCCTACCCTACATTTTACCCTCCGACCCTAAAAGTTTTTATTACATTTTCATTTTTCGGGGTTACTATTTTCCTAAAGTACTAAAGTTGACCAACAATATTTACAGATCTAATACATCATAAGTGTACAGGATACCTTTACTTTATAAATCTTTATTAACAAACTTTCTTGTTATTACATACTATATGTTCTGGCAGTTCTGCATTCATTGAGTTTTGAAAATAATTTTTTTTTTCCAAAATAAAATGTTTTCCCTATCTACCTACCCTAATTTTTTTGGTCAGGGGACAGGAAACAAGAGTATATTTTCTTTTGGCCTAATAGACAATATAAATGTCATAAGGGGAAAAATTCACTGTTACATGTTTTGTAAATTTCTTCATTATACTTTATTTATTACATTTTGAATTTTTTTCATCTACCAATAAAAAATAAAATAGTAAATGTTGCATCAGTTGTATTTATTGACCGATTCAAATGCAAATGACAGTTGGTTACTACCCGGTACGCCATACTGGAAGTGTGCTGTTGTTTGCTTAACATTTCCGGAGGCCAAAGAAAATCATGTATATATTTATCATCGTTATAATGCGAGAGAAATCGTACGCACTTGAGGAGAGACAACTTTTGCCAGCAACTCTGTAAGCGGTACTAAATAGCCTGAATCTGATTAGAATCAGACACTCCTTGCTCCATTTTTAACGAAGTCATTTGCGAGATATCGTTAAAAAGAGCAACAAAGATTTTTTTTTCAGATTGCAGATTGCCTCAGCATTTTTTGTAGAATTTATTATACTTTTACAATTGATAACTATTGTTTCTTTGTAAACTTTTTCTTCTAAGAACAAAATAATTAAAATTTTGAGCAACGTTTACCTTTTAAAATTTTTATATTATTTTTCCAAATCTTTAAAACTAATTTTATCAAAAATATTATTGGTAATTTTTTTTCACTGACAAGCTATATTTAGGAAGTTGTGTTTTCTAATTTTTTCCAATTTAAAAAATAACAAACATCTTAGAGAAACCTTGGAATTATCCAATGCTTATTTTCAAAGAACAAGACATCACATCGATAAAGCTATAGCTTGATCATATAGCTAAATCGATGCACATTTTTTTTCAAGTTTGGACAGATAATTTCTTCAATCGTTTTTGTTCAATTGTGTTTTAGACCAATAAATTAATAAATAAATGAAAATGAATTATGTTTTATTTTCCAGTAGTCAGAATAAAGATTTTACTAGGAAGAATAGCAAGGATTATAATCCTCTCTTAAACCTTATCGCCCAAGGGTAATTATTTTTCCTTTCAATTTAGGAAGTCAACATTATATTGAAGTACATGTATAAATAGTACATTTTCTATCTTTTCTTACCCATGCGGTGACTCTTGATAAAAAAATATACTAAATAGTGCCAGCAGATTCTCTCTTTTCCACTTTCTCACCCTATTTGTATAACTCTTAAATTACATAACGGTATTTTGTTACAACTAATTTTCGTACAGCCCGTGAAAAGCCATTGGTATTATAGATCAGTAACGAGGGTTCACTATATCTTTGTCACTGGTAAGCTTTTGAGGTGTGCGCCAATTTCAATTTTTGTCCTTTTATTTCCACCTCCACTGTTCTTACGTGGACGTTTTATGTCCTGTTCATAAGTGGAGTTAAATGCTTACAAGTTCCTGTCTTTTAAAAAAAAGACTGCAATACGTGGACCATATGCATCGTGTTTTTAACTGAAATTCAATTTAAGATAATATATAGTTGAAGTGAATATTCGTGTAGGTTTGTTTACGTTTTCTACCATGATCTGCCTACTTAGGCCAGACTGATTGTAGTCTCAAAGCAAAATTGTTAAATGTTATCTCTGATTAACCTTTAGTTTTTTTCAGTTTAAAAAAATAGGGCTATTTTGATATTTGTAACCCATAATGGCTTGGACCTTAACTAGACACCTGTTCTGGATTTATACGGAAGAAATCTAGCAGGGGAAAAATAGATCTGATGGTACACGTGTAGCACAGCTCTGTAGTAAGCAATTTTTTGGTCGGATTCCCCCTTCTCCCACATTAAAAACCGTTGCTTCAGACTTCTATCGAACGTTATTTGAATTGCTGAAATTGTATTGTGCTTATCCCTAGTCCAGCACAGTCAGTCAGTCTTAATATAACTATAACGTCAGTGTTGCAACATTTATTTCGTTTCAACCTATAAACAAATTATAAAAAAAAATTACACAGTGACATAAATTCCCATAAAATCAAATAGAACAGTTTGATAATTGATCCCGATACACCCCCCATCCCCCCCCAATTGTTAAATATGTTCTTCAACTTGCAATATTATCACAATACGATGAACTGACCGACGAATCTTTGTATGTATCTGTCTGTGATAACTTGTTCCTGCATCCTGAACTTTGTAACGAAGTTCAACGTCTCTTACTCTGCCATCTCTTGTTGACTGAATCCCGGATAGTGAATGGTCCAAACAGATCTACTGCTGTATGAAAGAATGCCGGAGATGGTTTCAATCTATCCAAAGGTAATGTTCCCATAATCTGTTCATATGTCTTTTTCTCTTTCAGGCGACATAATACGCAGCCCTTTCCTATCATCTTCAGGATTCTTCGAGCACCAGGTATCCAATATCTACTCCTGGTCTTTGCAAGAGTTGCCTCTATCCCACAATGGTCTTTGTTGTGTACTGACAGTAAGCAAAGTCTAGTAAACTCCGATTTTGGAGGCAATAGTACAACGGTATTGACATTCCATGTTGATTTCAACCACTCTGCCATCCTGCTTCCAACCACTTTGATGCCATCATCATTCACCTCCACTCCAAGACGTTTAAAGGAAGTTTTCCTTTGAGATTCCAAATCCAGTTGAACATAACGAATCCATTCCTTTTCCGCCCATTCGAATACATTAGCAGAAATGTCAGCACTATTCTGTCTTAAAGATTTTCTTTTAGCTACATGCATAAGAATAACAATGACGTGCAAAAGTCTTGACAAATCCTTGTACGAGGGGCATTTCAAAAGTCCTAGGAGCTGTTCAATAAAAAAATTATCTGTTTTATGGAAATTATTGTATTTGATACCATTGGAAAGAACAGAAAAATATACACACATTGTGACGTCACTTTATAATTTTTATGACGTAATACCTCCGAAAATGACGTCATTCTTCGGCATGTTTACAATACTGGCCATACAAATGACGTAAAAAAAGCCACACTTTCATCAAAGTAAAATTTTATAAACAACTTTTGCTCATTACTCAAGCGCAAGCTATCGGACGCAAACGTCAGTTTGTAGAATCTTTGCATAGACTACAATCTATCATAATTTATGGTTTTCAATTTTGGAGATCTTCTTTTTCTAAAATGGTTTAAGCGATTGTCAAACTTAGCATGCTTCTTATCGAATCTTGCTCAAAATAATGTGTAAAACAGAACTGACTGTGAGAAAAAGGCAAAGTTGGCGATCAAAGAAAAATAGATGATCGTGTTAAAAAATTTGATGGCATCAATTCGTCAGGTGTTTTAACCAGATTTTTCGGGATCGATGAAGGCTCAAGAGAAGAAAGTTTAGTGTGCCCCATATTTTTTCGTAAAATCCAAGATGGCGCGGGCGCAGTTGTAACCCCACCGTACCTCCACATATTCGCAAAATTTAATTCATGGAAATTAAATAAGTTTGTACATGTCTGTGTAACTTATAAACCTTTTTTGGAGTCAAAAGTCTAAAGCAGTAGTGAGATTGGGGGCGCTGAAGTTGAATTAATATGAAAAAAATACGCACAGAAACAAGTCAGGGGCAAGACTTTTGTACATAATATTTGTTAACGGTAGTACTGTTACTCAAAATATATTTGTTGAAAATTGCATTAATATACTTTAGTTTTATACAGAAAATAATTTATTTCATGCAATGGAGAGCTTTACAAAAGACCGAAAATCCAGTTGTATCATGTAACTTAAAATGTTAAAAGGATGTCGATGATAGTATACATGTAACCGAGCATAAATCGTGCTAGTAAACAAACTAAACAATGAAATATAGAATTGTTGATAAACAGTACATTAGTCCTACTCTATTTCTTTTCAAATGAAAATTTTCTCTTAAATATTTCTTTCAAATGAGCCTTAGGCAGCACTTTTAAAATCATGTCATGTTGATAAAAATGCAAATTTTCAGTATGCTAAACATTCTATATTCTGACGTTATTTTTGGAGATATTACGTCATAAAATTATAAAGTGACGTCACAATATGTGTATATTTTTCTGATCTTTCCAATGATATTAAACTCAATAAATTCCGCAAAACGGTTAATTCTTTATTAAACGGTTCTCAGGACTTTTGAAATGCCCCTCGTAGTTCTTAAGGTTAACATCATCGAAGTTGGGATGTTCCTTTGAGTCATTCTGTACAGTGTGATGCATACTTCCTATGACATCTGACAGATCGGTACTTTCCCAATTGCACTCCTGACTTATTGGCCATTCATCAACTGTTTTTTTTTTAATCAGGCCCTTCCTGCCATACCGATTCTGGTCCCAACAACTGTGCATCCTTTGTCCGAGTTGTCATATCAGCTGGATTTATATCTCCTGGTATCCACCACCAGTCTTCTTTCTTGGTTCTATCTTGTATTTCGGCAACTCTTGTCGCAGTAAATGTGCCGAAGCCATAACATTCTTTCTGTATCTGAGCCCTGACTATCATTGAATCAACGATGTGAAATGCTTCATAAAACTCATAATGTAAGTCACTGCTTATCTTTTTCACGTAGTCTAGCTCCAAGTAGTACTAGTGCTCTAGGGATTGGGAGCTGGCGAGTAGGAGCTATGCGGTTCTTAGCTGCAATAAGACGTGATTGATAGATCCCTTCATCAACCTTCCACCTTACATACTAGTATGCACACGTCCCAAAAGTATATTTGCTACCATCAGAAAATACCACTAAAGTTGGATTTCCTACTGCCATTTTTGGTTTTATACACCTCGGAAATTCCAGATCTTCTAAGATGAACAGTTCTTTGAAGAAGTGAATCCATTCTCCTCTTCCCTTTTCATTCATTGGTGCATCCCAATTATTCTCCCTTCCACCTCCATATGAATCACTCTTGCAACCATGTCTATCAACTAAGGATCTTAACAATAAGAAGGTACAGTTTGAGCTTTAATGTGCCCTAAAAAATGAATGGTTTTAAAAAGTTATGATATTGGCTTTATCAATGGTTGAGTAGATGGATATGATAAATCATGAAAGAATATGGCATGAATGAGGACCTTTCTGGTAGTATGACGTCATTAATTTGGTGCATTTCTAAGTTACATGCAGAAAAGCCTCAAAATGACACATTTCTGTGCTTATTTTCCTTTAGAAAATAGTGTCTGCCACCGTCGCCCAGTTTAATTTTTGGATATATTATGTTAACTGTTATGAACCAGAAGTCTCTGTCGAGGCTGTAGCTCTACTGGTTTATACTTAAAACAAAGGAATAGAAATGTAGAGTTGGGACTTGAAAATTTAAAACAGCAATAAAAAGAAAAATGATCCTTGCAGCTCATCAAAATAAAAACCGATGCACAGTACTACATGTATGTATCTTATTATAGTTTACTTGTGTGCCAAGTTATATTGAAATCGTACCAAAACGAAGTTTGAGAGCATGAAATTATTATTTTTAGTAACCCGGCAACACCGTTCATAGAAATCAAAATCTGATGTACAGAATTATGTATCTTAGTGTATCTTGTGTATCTTAGTATAGTCTACTTATGTGCCAAGTTATATTGAAATCGTACCAAAACTGTAGGAGGAGTAGCATTTTGAAAGAATTTCACAGAAATTTCTATTTTTAGTAACCATGGCAACATCGTCCATTGAAATCAAAAACAGATGCACAGAATTATGTATCTTAGTGTATTCTACTTGTGTGCATAGTTATATTGAAATCCGATCAAACTGTAGGAGGAGTAGCATTTGAAAGAATTTCACAGAAATTTCTATTTTTAGTAACTACGGCAACACCGCTCATCAAAATCAAAAACTGATGCACAGAGTTGTGTATCTTTATGTCGTCTATTTGTGTGCCAAGTTATATTGAAATTGGACCAAAACTGTAGGAAAAGTAGCATTTTGAAAAAAATTCACAGAAATTTCTTTTTTTAGTAACCATGGCAACACCATTAGTCGAAATGAAAAACCGATGCAGAGAATTATTTATCTTAGTGTAGTCTACTTTTGTGCCAAGTTATACTGAAATCGGACCAAAAGTGTAGGAGGAGTAGCCTTTTGAAAAATTGTTTACAGACAGACAGACAGACGGACGGACGACGGACGCATTACTATCGCATAAGCTCTTCTG
This sequence comes from Saccostrea glomerata, assembly GCA_003671525.1. Classification (NCBI taxonomy): domain Eukaryota; kingdom Metazoa; phylum Mollusca; class Bivalvia; order Ostreida; family Ostreidae; genus Saccostrea; species Saccostrea glomerata. Next base: position 56,939 of record PRKT01000833.1, on the reverse strand, counting down.
ATCTCTGACCAGTAGAGCTAAAAATCACATATCTCAAAATCTTTCTGGGCGACGGTGGAAGAGTATGTTTTCTGAAAGAAAACTCCACTGAAAATTGATGTCTTCTGCAACTTTTTAGGAAAATACGGGAAAATGCACAAGTTAATGACGTCACAATAAGCAATAAGGAGGTCATATGAGAAAAACGATTTGTATATTCTTGCTGCAGGGACTTTCTATGATTAAGAAAAAATGAATTTTGTTTTCTTATATCACTTTCATATTTTAGAAAAATATCGTGTTTACTTTGTATTGAAAATGTACCTTCTTCTTGGATTTCAAAACAAAGGTAGAAATACGTCCTAATGGATCAAATACTAGTATGCTGATAGCTTGACTCAAAACAATTCTATGGGAAAGCGTCTTTGGTATTTTGGAAGGTATTTCTTTGTTGCTCAAGTCATTCTCAATGCGTACTCCTTTGATTCGGGGAGAAAAATTCAGTTTTGCCTCGAATTTGAAAACATCTGCTTCTGGTTCCCGAATCATTCCAAGTACCTTCTCTTCATGAAGTTCTATTTCCCTGACCGGTGTATTTGTCGGCTTTGACCCAGATATAGTCCACTGTTTGACACGAAATCAACCCTTTTCAAGTATTGAGTCAATTTCCTCTGTAATCTGTTCCACATGAGATCTGCTTTCCGCGGCAAACAAGATATCATCAACATAACTGCTATCCATAATGATTTCAGTAGTTTCTTCATTGCCGCCATTGAACATCTTCCTTAGGGCTAAAGTTGCAATAGAACCACTTGGTCTATCCCCTAATGTCACAGTTTGAAGTACTTAATGGACACGTTTTAGAGAAGTGTTCATATTTCTCCAAAGGAATCTGTGGGTATGTTGATCCAACTCACTTATCCTGACAGCATTGTACATATTTGAAATATCTCCTGCTACTGCTATATGATCTTCTAGAACTCGAAGTAATACTGACAGTAGATCATTCAGAACATTTGGTCCTTTCACCCTATAGTCATTGAGAACATTCCCCATGAACGAAGCAGAAGAGTAAAAAAACTATTCTTAGGGGTGTTAGCTTTGAGTCCGGTTTCAATACTTCATGATGAGGTAGGTAATACACAGGACCTTCATGTTCTTCAAGAGTGTCTTGATCTAGCTTTTTTCGCGACATTACGTGTAACTATGTCATGGATTTGTTGCTCATATAACTTTGCATATTCACTGTCATTCCGCCTTAATCTTCTTTCTGTTGATTCGAGTCTTGCTTGGGCAGAGTGGAAATTGTTTGGTAACTCATAAGGATTTCTAATCCAAGGGTATGATGCAGTCCAACACTTCTTATCGTGATCATAATCTAGTCCATCCTGTATGAGGGCCATCTCTCTTTCTTCCTGAATAGTGAATTCCGGACATTTGCCACACTTACAACCGCCACATTTAGGTTTACATTCGGTTCCAAGATTTTCTATGCTAAAAAAAATCTGTCCAATTCTTTTTTAACAGGAGCACAGTTAATAACAGAAATGTCATTTTCATTCAATTCAGCTGTAATACCAGATGTAAAGAGAATCTGAATTGAATCATATGCTTGCGAATTGATCCCTTTAAGAGTTCATGTTTGCCCCGCAGACAAAATCCAAATTGATTCTTCATAAGTTGAAGACCATTTACTTCTTGGATCTTTTCAGGGAGCAAACTACAGCAGTCTGTTCCTATTAGTAAACCCCTCTACCTGTTGGTCTTCGGATATCCTTCTCTGTTATTTCAAAAAATAAGTTTGCAACTTGTTCAACTTCAACATGATCTACGCATGCGGTCACTTCTTCAATGCCATATGCTCTGACATTCCATTCTCGTCCTGTATCGTCATATAAAGGTACAATGTACTCCTTGCTCTGGATAGTTTCACAGCAATTTCCTACTTTTGTCAGTGATAGGGTGATATCCTTTCCCACTAGTCCAAGTCGCTTTGCTGCACTATGTGTTTGCTCCAGGGTCCCAAAGTGTTGTAATTTCATCTGATTTGGCTCTGACTCTGCTGACCATCAATAATGTTCTATCATTTCCATGAACTTGGTCCCCATTCACAATCCATCAATTTGTATGCAGTGAATCACCATTTCTGTTTTCATTGTGTAGAGTTGGACGATGCATGCGTCCACATCCATGTGTGCTGCATAACTTTCTGTCAGCGTATATACTTGACACATGACCCAACTTCAGACAACTGAAGCATCCACCATTTTTTGTAGAAGTTTAATCTTGTCCTTTAACTCAAGCTGTGTAAATCCAGAACATTTTCCTATTTCACGGGTGTCAACACCATGATACGAACACTTCCATTTGCGATTGTTGCCCCTCTGTTGTGTATATTCAATGCTTCAAATTGTGTTAGACCTTGGACGATCTGTTGCAGAATTTCGTGCTGTTGATCAAGTTTCTCCTTAAGTTCATCTTTGTATGGTGCATTAGAGATGGTCGAATGGGCTTTTACGTGATGGAGTTAACCTTTGGTATCTTCATTTCGAAGTTCATTTTCCATGTATTCAAGAGCGTATTTTTCTCTCAGTAAGAATTCAAGGAATTTTCCAAATATATTTTTATAATCTGATGTTTTGATTACTTGTTTGAAGATGACCCATTCTCTCTTCTGAACTCCAGGCAACAGTTTCTCTATTTCACTGAACATTGTTGACGTGTTCATCTCGGACTCCAACCAACTTTCTTTAAATCCAACCAACAGTTTTCTACAGTGTCTACCATACGAATAGATCCACGATGGTCTCCATCCTCTATAACAGTCAGACTCCTTAGCTCACACAAAACTGCGGATAACTTTTCCGGTCTGCCATATTTCAAATCCAAACTATGAAACATTTCATAGAAGTCATCGTCAGCTCCCTTAACAACCGCTAACTCTTCTCCTTTATGACAATTCTTCAATGCAAAGGAATCGATATATCATTACCAAACGTGGGCTTCATGTGGTTTTCATAGTCACGTTTAAAGCTCGGATAGTCTCTGATATTTCCTGAGAATTCTGGAACGTCAAGTATTTTAACTTTCAATCATGATGTCGTACCATTCTTCAGCTTTGCTTAGGACTCTTCGGCTGATTCCTTTTCCCTTCTGCTAAAGTAGATTTTACATCATACAGTTCTGTATAAATGGAATCCATCACCAAATACATATTGTATTTACATTTCCATTAAATTTCCCCTATAATTCTTTACAAAATAAAATGCAGTAAATTTTCTCATGAACTACATTAGATATGTATCACATATAAAAATGAATATCTCCATTGTTACGTCATAATACCGCTCTTGACGTCAAAAAGTCAAAAAATATAGTGCACAGTGTTTTGTTTTTAAAAATGACAGTTGAACGGCGTAAATTTATGGCTAGTCATCAGAAAAATAATGTGAATATAAGAAATGAATTTAATTTTTTGAAGATTCATGAGGTATATGAACTACAACGCTTCACGCCGGCATATTTATCATGAAGTACTAACGCGCTTCATGAAATATGCCGGCTTGAAGCGTCGTAGTTTATAACTTCATGAATCTTCAAAAATCAAATTCATTTCTTAATTGTAACTCTGTCAACTTTGATTCGCCCTTTTCTACATCTAACACTTCAATAAATTCACTGGTTAAAGTTTCTAGTTCATTATAGGCCGATTCTAAACCATGAGTCATATGTGTTCGTCATAATAAATTCTGTAAACCTGCGTTTAATCCGATGGAACCTTCCCTTTGCGTGTGTTCTACGTTTCTTTCTCTTTTGTAACTCCTCTAACTTTTCCTCAGACATTGTGATCTCTTTGACCCACGTGTTGAAATGTATTGTGCTAATCGCTACTCCGACACAGTCAGTCTTAATATAACTACAAGTAACAACTTTTCAAAAAGCTTGCCTGACTTAATCAATCAATATCTGTAAGAGAAGTGATAAACCTTTTGAGCAATACTTTTTTTGTTTGAAGTATGTCTTTTTATTTGAGAACCTTTTTTGAGAAAAATATTTAATTATTTACCTTGTAGAGGAACGATGCCTTTGCTGCATTCTGAAGAGTTGTTAACAGAATGGTTAATTACTTTGAAATGAAAGCATGAATGATGTATATAGACCTATTATCTGTGGAATATGGAGTTAACTTTATTAAATGTAATGATATTATCTAAAATATACTATAGAAGGGATTTCTAACTCTTTTTTTCAATTAACAGGAAATGTAGAAATTTTTAACATCAGATGATGTCGATACATTCGAGTTTGTTTTTCGACCTCTGACGAAAAGACCCGAGACTATGCCATTGACTTTTCCGTGCAAGTAGATTGATCTACCCCTGGATCTAAATTTATAGCTACATCAATTCTGAAATCTGTTGTCAAATCATTCATTGTAAACATTTTAGAGAATGGATATAACTAAATACATATGTTGTAGAAAGTATTTTCTCCAATGAAGTAAACAGTAGTAGTTTGTGTTCATCGATCTTTTTTTCTGAAAGGTGGGTACTATAAATTTTTGAGAACGAAATAGGTAAAACCAACATTTAGGCCTTTGTGGAAAAGAAATCCAAGATTTAACACAGGTAATTTCTTTCGTCAAATCGTCTGGAATCTGGTTGAACTGCGTCGATCGTTTGTATTGATTGGATTAATCCATTAAAATTTGGAATAAACCAACAGAGGGGAAACAAATTGCATGGAAAAATCATTTCTTTTGTTTTGCATGTCCATATTCTGATACATATGATCCATATATTGTTTTAAAGAATATAAGATAAAATTTGTAGACAGAATTTCTGAATCATAAGAAGATGTAGGTTACAATAACAAACTTTTTTTAATTCCATGGAAGTTAGCACCCCCATTCATACAATAGAACAATCCAAGAGAAGGCGCGAAGATCGCTTACTCGTGACATTTGGCGCGAAAAGAGCGATTCACCCCTTTTGTAGAATATAAATGGACTGATCCAGTAGTATAGAAATGTAGAAAAAAAGATACATGGACACGTTGAAACGGTAAATCACATGGAATAATCTGTTTCATGCAAAAGAGTAAACAAAGTAAATACTGCATTATTTTGCATCAGTAAAATCATTGTTTCCCTGAAAAATGTTTCTTTTAAAATGCAGTTAAAAAGATTTCCAAAGTAAATCAGCATGCACAAAATCTAGCTCTCTGGGTATGATCTATTAGTTTCGGATCAAGCAATTATCAATCCTTATACAGCCTGACGCCGTGACGTCAGGCAATAACGTCAGTGTTGCAACATTTATTTCGTTTCAACCTATATACAAATTATGAAAAAAATATACAGTGACATAAATTCCCAGAAAATCAAATAGAACAGTTTGATAATTGATGCAGTACAAATAAACTTACACGCTGACGGGCACATGTAGACAATCCGCCAAATCCATATCATGACCGGAAATCATAAACGCATACTAAAAACAAAACCAATCATAACACAAACAGAATATCGATCCCGATACAGAAATATCTAATTATTTTGCGAGACTTGATACAATGTTAAGTTTGTATATACAGTTACATGTAAAAGTATATGTATAAGAGAGAAATTCAGATTCGCCAATGAATAAATCAATACGATATGCACTTTATGCGGTTTGCCAATGAATGGCATATTCTACTGCAAATAGGTCAAATGATTCTATGTGCAAGTTGCCTAGGGGGTGAAATCTCTAGAATTCTCGCACATGCGTAGCCTGTCGTTTGCCCATGGCATCCGGATTAGCCTCACTTATATTTTTACTGCGTGGACCTCAGAGTCCACTCAATTAAAGGTAAGTTCATAAGAATCTACTGCGGTTTAGTATAATTAGAATATAATTACTGCCAATTAAAGTATACATCACATGTACATGAGCTCCGTGTGAACGTTCAGCGCAATCGCATCATCTCGGGTCTTCCTTTCAGAGGTCGAATGCAATCGCTACTTCTCGGGTATTTCCGATTAGCGGGAAAACAACCGTAGCGAAAAACAACACATTTGTTTTCCGACCTCTGACAGAAAGACCCGAGATGTTGCCATTGCTTCGAATGTATATATACATCAACTGATGTTAAAAATTTATACAACTTCCTATTTATTTAAATGTAGGATAGACGTAGAGTCCCTTCTACAGAACATTTATATTCTATAACGTTGAATTCCCATACTCCACAGATAAAAGGTCTTTTTACATCATTTTCAAAGTTTGTAAAAGGGGGGGGGCGTCATGACGTCTACGTCTACGTCTACGTAATACATGATACACGTAATACATTCGAGGTTGTTTTTCCGCTAGTCGGAAAAGCCCGAGAAGTTGCGATTGGATATTGATGCTATTTTTGAGTGAAGAAGAGAGGAGAATTAAGTTATTATATACATGTAATCACTAAAATTTGCACAGGCACTATGACAATAGCACAGTCGCTTGTTTCATACAGTGAGCTTAGTTTTCGACTATATAATAACACAAGGTATCCATCTTTCTTGAGACCAAAAATGTAGGTCACCGATTCAAACCCCTTTTTTATTTATTATCCGCAGCTGGCAACAAAAACCCTACATGTAATGGTTAGCGGAATCCCCCTTGTTGGACCTCATGTATATTTCCTTACCTCATCCCCTCGCGAACTTTGACATTGACCATAAAATTACACGCTTCGTCAATCGAAAGAAAAAGTACATCTCTAAACAGCTCAGCACTTCCGGTTTGGCAATCGCGATATAAAACACAAGATCTCATTGGCTACTGGTACATTTTGCTCTGGTGTAGAGAGGATCCTTAACAAAATATTTTTGCTTTAATAATAACTATCAAATCATCTTAAAAATCAGCAACACTTTGTCATCTTACAAAATATTTGACAGAAAACATAGAACAATATCGATTTTCAAATTTGCGCCAAAATAATATTTCGGATTTCTCTTGTGTCTTATACAATTGCATTGAAAACTCCCGAGAGTACCAGTAGCCAATGAGATCTTGTATTTTATATCGCGATTGCCAAAACGGAAGTGCTGAGCTGTTTAGAGATGCACTTTTTCTTTCGATTGACGAGACGTGTAATTTTATGGTCAATGTCAAAGTTCGCGAGGGGGTGAAGTAAGGAAATATACATGAGGTCCAACAAGGGGGATTCCGCTAACCATTACATGTGGGCAATCTAATTAAAATTAGATGTTCCGAATCCGCTATCGCTTCTCAAACATCTAACAACATCCCATGCGGGGTCACGTCAGATCGACCTTTTAGATGTGAATAAACATTTCAGAATTAGCCAATCAGATTCGAGTTACTAAACCCGTCTCGGTTGAAGCAGAAAAATGGCGTCGGAAGAAGTAATGAAAATGTTCAATGTAAATAAACTGAAGAAAGAGCAGGAAGATATACTTAAATGCATTATGGACGGCAAGGATTGTTTAGCCGTGTTACCAACAGGCTATGGCAAGAGTTTACCATATCAACTGGCCATCCCCCAACAGAGAGCGATGGGAAAAGAGGCTCAGAAAATTATCGTATGCTGCCCCTTGATTGCCCTTATGAAAGACCAAGTAGAAAGACTTTCCAAAATACCAAACATTCGGGCGATATATAGAGGTAATATAATATTTCTTAAATACGTATGAATAGTAAATATTTAGAGTAGTTGATATATAATACCAAATTTTGTGGAATTCGGGATATTTCGCGCCGATTTTGTTGCGAAACATCTAAAGATTTTTAGAAATATTCCATGACTTTTTTATCCATTTAAAAGAATATATATATATCAATTATAAGATATACATGTATAGATGTTGTGTGTTCAATAGTTAGAATAATCTAACTGTGTCTTGGTACAAGCCCTCACCACAGTTAGAATACGTCCCATAAACAAAATTAGTGCAAACCATATTAGGGCGAACCATGCATAGGTGCTAAACATCCCGTTACCTTTGTGTGTTTTTCGACAGAGAAATGACTATGAGTTATTTATTTATTAGAACCCATATGACGTGTATGACGGTACCCCCAAAAGTGAAATTATACAACTGCTTCCTATTACAACTCATCAGTACACAACTTTTTTTTTGTCCCTTTGAGGGCCCTTAATTATCATCAGAATAAAAGAATAGAATTGAGTTGAACTGAAAAACACAAACAATAGCCAGCAGGCTGAACAGCTACGTAAAAGTGTTTTATCTTGGTCAGCATTGATTATAATTTGTTCACTAAAGATATTGAAAAACCTGATTAAACTAATCAAGTATAAACTAATGAAAACTTTACAATATTTAAAAAAAAATTTTTTTTTTAAATTAATAGATGGTACCCAGGAAGCTGACCGCATTATTAGGGAAGGTGCATTTGATTACTTGTTTGGATCCCCAGAGTTGCTTGTCGGTGATAGCTCATTCAGAGACCAGTTGCATCAGTTTGGTGTATCAACTATTGTTGTTGATGAGTTTCACACTATTGCATGCTGGTAAGTATTTTCAATTGCTTTGTAACATATTTTTTTAATATATTCTAATATCAGTGTATCTTAACTGCTACTAAATAATTAGTATGTGCAATTTTTCAGAAAGAAATTATTATAAATTTTCATTTTTTTATACAGGACAATAGGACACAGTACATCATGATATCAAATAAAATCTATTTACCACCATTAGCATGAAAAAAAAAATCAGAATTTTTTCTCTTATGTTTTTAGGGGCGAGAAGGATGATGAAGACAGGGCTGCATTTAGGAAATGGTTCAGCTACCTTGGGGAACTACGCTCCATTTTCCCATCTGCATCAGTGTTGGCACTTAGTGCAACGTGCACCCTTAAAATTTCCAGAAGAGTTCGAAAGGTTTTGAATCTTAAGGAAGACACAACAGAAATTAGGCTATCACCGGACAAACCCAACATCAAACTTGCTGTGAAAAAAATTGCAAATTCTGTAGAGTTAGGAATGGCCTGGATGATTGACAAGTTAGACTCTTTCCCCAGAACCATTATATACTGCACCAGCATTCGGGATGTGTCGAAGTTGTTTAATTATATCACTTCAGAAGTGCCAAATTGTTCATCATATTGTGACATGTTTCATTCTGAGACACCCGATTCCAAGAAGAAGAAAATACTGGATGACCTTTGTGATGAAAACGGTTTCTTGAGAATTGTCATTGCTACCAGTGCCCTTGGAATGGGGATAGACATAGCTAAAACAAACAATGTTATTCTATATGGAGCTCCAAAGCAGTTAGTGGAGGTCATTCAGGAGATTGGACGTGTAGGACGGGATGGAACTCCAGCACTTGCCTTGCTCCTTTATAATTCGTACCATCTAAGGAAAGCGGAACAGGAAGTGAGGGATGTGTTTATTTCAGAAAGTTGCAGGAGAAAGGTACTTCTGAAACCTTTTGTGAAAGAAAGTGAACTTGGTTTATTACAAGAGCCACACCATACATGCTGTGACAGATGTGCGTTATCGTGCAAATGTAATGACTGCCAGAAGGATGTTTTTCTTCTTGAGAAGATGTTGCAAGATGAACCATCAGCCTCAGACAGTGACACAAACAGTGATTCTACTGAACTGTACGATGACGATGCCGAACTTTTAATGGAGTCAGACATAGAATTTGAATAGGCAATTATGTCTACCCCTGGTATAATGTTTGATTATTACATTCAAGAAATGTAATGTGTTTTCATTTAAATTGCCATGTCAGAAATGTTCATTGATGGGAAGGATATGGATATATCGAACAGTATTCAATATCAAAGTCCATAAAACAATACAAAATAGGAGGTGAGCAAACACGGACCTCCGAAACATCAGAGGTGGGATCAGGTGCCATGGAGGAGTGAGCATCTCCTGCTGACCGGCCACACCCGCCATATTCTCATTGTCAAGATCATGAAATAACGGAAAAATCTGTCGACAATTCAGTGTATAAATAATGGACTAACAGTTGGTATGAAAAACGTCAGTCAGCATTTGACTCAATGATAAATTGTATTTGATGACAAGGTCATTGTATCAGCCATAGAACTTATGAAATGATGACTTTAAAGGAGACTGCTGATATTCTTGTTTCATCAACTTGCTTGTCAATAATTTACCCATTGTCTCAGCAACAATTTGTCCAATTTAATATGTTTAATGAATGTTAATGATCACCTTTTTCAGAGTTTGAACTTGATTCATCACATTCAAGACAATTTAATAAAATTGTACAATACTTGTTTTCAACAACATTTAGCCTCCTTGTTCATGTTGTTAATCACTAGTCTAGAATGTGGAACAATCATAAGTGAAATTAAACAAGATCGAAAGATTCAATGTCTGACAAAAAATAGTTCATATTACAGTAACTTTAAGATTTTAACATAAAATCATATTTTTGAAGTATATGTGTTTAATAGTTTTAATTTCATACTTTGTAATATAACTTGTATATTCAACCTGTTACCCAAAATTCAACAATGTAGATTTTTATCAGACAATGAATTTTTAAGAGTCATTCTCTGTAAGAATCAAAGAATTTAGAAAAAAGTTGGAAATGGTACATCACAGATATTGCTGATTTTTTGCATGCAATGTAGAAACACCATGTATAGAACATTTTAAGGGTTAATTTTTTATTTTGAGTCCCGGTTGCCATGGTAACCAAAACCATCATTTTGAGGCCAAAAATACAGAGCAACCTACTGAAAGTATACAATCTTCACCATAAATTTCTATTTTCTGCATTTTATTTACAGATTTAATTGTTGACTACTCTGATAGAATATTTGTTGGAGTAACTACCACAACTGATGAAATTATTCAGTAGTTGGTCATAAAAGAGTTGTCTTTCAGTAAAAAGTGTGAATTTTTCAAATTTTAACAAATTTGAAAAAATGTTAATTTTTGGCATTTTCTAAGAGTAGTAGCAAGAAAACGCGGGCAATCCATAACAAACAACTACCATCACTAAAAAGGTCATTCCTTACTCAACAAAATATAAAATTTCTAGAGTGGTAATATTTCTTAAAATAAAATAAAAAGAAAATGAAAACGGTTGCTATGGAGATTTTGGATTAATTTGTAGATTCAACATTCGGCTCCTTTTTGTACATTATAGCTTAAAAAAATCAAAAGAAAAACAAATCACATTACTAAACCTCATAATTTTAAAATAAAATGATAAAAATGTTAGTTCATAAATTAAACAAAAATACTGTGTTACTATAGCAACCAAAAGGTCAGGAAAAATCACTGTAGCTATTGACGTTTTCATTATGCAGAATCTGTGGCCTCAGTACATTATTTAATTTCTTCAATTAATAGATAACACTTATTTTATTTATTGATTCACTGATGTACATTTTTAAAAAAATAATAAATAAAAATTCAAGCTCTAAAATCACGTTGCTATGGTAACCAAACAGTTTTTGAAGACTTCCTTATAACGGTTGCTATCACAATTTTTGTGATACTGATAGGTATACAACGGATATCATAAAAGCTTCATTCATGATTTTTTCTCTTTTTCAATAAAATAAATTGAATTTAATTGTATTTCACTAAATATCAAAATACATGTAGTAATAATTTAATTTTAAAAAATGGTGGTTGCTATGGCAGCCAATAGTTCAGGAAAATCCTTATCATTGATATGTTCAATATACAAAATCTTCTGCTTTATTGCCTGATTATATTTCTTCCTCAAAGAAATAAATTCCACAAACCATGTAAACCTTGTCATTTCACTTATACATGAAAATAGACATTCATAATTAAAATAAACAGTTGCTATGGTAACCAAATAATTGAGGAATAATCCTAATAATAATTGATGTACCAGTATATTGTTTTTGTCCTGTCTGTCTGTTTGTTTGTTTGTTTGTTTGTCTGTTTGTATACAAACTTTAACCTTCGCCATAACTTTTGAACCATAAAAGATAGAAACTTCATATTTGTTATACTTACTCCACTAATTAAGCTCTTTCAAATGACACCAAGGTCTATGGTCTTCTGACCTTGACTGTGACCTAAATGCTAAAGATAGCTTTTTATCTGCAAACTTTAACCTTCGCCATAACTTTTGAACAATGAAAGATAGAGACTTCATATTTGGTTTGCATACTCCACTTATTAAACCCTTTCAAATGACATCAAGGTCAATGACCTTGTTACCTTAACTGTGACCTATATCCTAAAAATAGTTTTTTCGTACCTTTGTCATAACTTTCGAACCAAAGAAGATAGAGACTGTGTATTTAGTATGCATACTCCACTAATTAATTTCTTTCAAATGACACCAAGGTCAATGACCTTGTGAACTTTACTGTGACCTTATGCTAAAAATAGTTTTTTTTGAAAGTTTGCCATAACTTTTGAACCACAAGAGATAGAGACTTCATACTTGGTATCCATACTTTACAAATCAATTTTTTTTCAAATGATACCAAGGTCAATGACCTTGAATGTGACATATATGCTAAAAATAGCTGTTTTAAAAGAGTTGTTGCCGCCGGGCGCATAGTGTTTCACAAACACATCTTGTTTTTCAGGATGTCATTTAAATGATTTTGAGGTTGTGGATGCCTTAAGCCTAATAAAATAATCCACATTAAGACAAAAATTCAACTCATTTTTCCAACGTCTTTTTCTTGCTTCATATTTATGTTGACCATCGGAAGTTAGCGCGGCATGAACCCCGATCTCAATTAAACGAATGTGAAAAATTCAAAATGCCATTTTTCTGTCATAAACCAACGAAGTGATGCGAAATTCAAACGTAATCTGTAACTCATCAAGATACACCCACATAACAAAATTCAGCTCAATATCTGCAAGCGTTTAGAAAAAAAAGTTCGGAAAACCAAGTGGGACACACTGGCAAACAGACGGGGACAGACAGACGGACAGCTAGACAGACAGACGGACAGACGCTGGGGAAACCTATAGTCCCCTCCGATTTCACCGGTAGGGGACAAAAAAAATTCGTTGAAGTTTTCTCAGCAGAGATAAGTGTCTTTCATACACATTAAGAATGACACTCAAAATTCAGAAAGTATTTTAAAGATTTTGTGATTTTGTTCTTCCTCATAAAGGCACAGGGTTAAAATAAGTATTAAGGAAAGTGCAGTTATGCAGATGGAAAGCATATAATTACAAACCACCATGCTCTTATTAGGTCCAAAACACTTTATGTTAAAAAAGGGGGCTTGATTTATTTGTATTAATATTTTTTTCAAGTTAAATAACTTTTTTTTTATCTAAAACCACTCAGTATTTGGAAAGCTTCAAAAAATATTTTCCAGAACATAAAGTCTGTAATAAATGGAATATTGAGATGTCTTCATAAAATATGACAAAATCAAATATAATATTTTTCTTTCTCAGCTATAATTTGGGCACATAAATCCTAGTTATATATGATTTCAACAATGACCATTTTTACAAATCCCCAATTTCTGCATGTACGTGAATGGTACTCATCTCCGCTGAAAATTGCCATATTCCCTAAAAACCTTAATGTATTCCTTCAATATACATTGTTTCAGTAAAGTGTACACATTGTATTATAAATTTGGCTTAAATTCAACTGTGACAGTGTTTGCTATGACAAAAAATCTAAATAATTAAAAAATTTATTTTTTCTTTAATGCAATAAAATAATCTGATATTAATTTAATTTTTGCAATAATTTCAAATTCCAATGAAAAGGCATTCACCCTCGATCCCCATTCCAAAAAAAAATGCATCAACAAATTTCAGCCCTGCACAAATTGAAATCTTAGACTTCAAGAAAATTACAGATTTGTCCGTGTTCAGTTTAGCGATGTGATTTCATAAGCTCAACTTGTAAAATAAAAAAAATTAATTACCAGTAATTTTAAAAAAAGATAACTAAATGAAATTAATTCTTTAAAAAATTGATGAAATACCTTGCATGGCAATAACTTTTTAACCCCCCCCCCCCCATCTTTTTTTTCAAGCACACAATTAAAAAGCTGTTAGGAGGTATTTAGCTTTTGTCATATACATAATTGCTTTAGTTTAATTTGGTTTTTAAAATAACATATATGATTTTTATTGAGGCCAAGATAAAATTAAAGTTTGTTTGGAATTGCCTCCTGCCTCATTCAAATGCCCCGTCCTGAAAAAAAATTATTGACCAAAATTAGGAAGATATTTTTTTTATTCAATCATTTTTTTTGGGGGGGGGGGGGGGGCTTTACATGTATCACATACACCACACAAAACACTGATATATTGTGTCAGATCTATGTAAAATTAGGGTTTTTTTTAGTTGATGTAGATACTTTTTTAAAAGTCAGAAAATGTAGTGACTGTTTACTGAGATTATTATCAAAACTTTAAAATTTACCTTCAATTAAAAAAAATATTTCCCTCCCTCCTGTGTCTGAAACCCATTAGGCAGCAATTCCAAACAAACATTTTTTTAAGGATGACCTGACAGATGGTTTATATAATTTTCACCAACATCTGATTTTAATCAGATTGATAAAATGTCTTTACTATAAATTAGTGATATCATTAGAATCATGTCATTATTTATGCTTTGGCTGTTTTAAAGTTATTTTTATAATAAATATTCATGCCCTTTTATTAATAAACTCATACAAAATATGTGCAACTTTCAATGTATGCAATAAATATTTCATTGGTACTTGCCTAGTGCTTCTTATTGCCATGTATATTTTTCTTCATTACAACCTTATTATCCCACCCTTAGTGCTGAAGTCCATTTGAAACTTACTTTGTTTTTAAACACTTTTTTCAATGATGCAGCTCTTGTTACATAGGCAGGAATTTCATAGGATGCATTCCTTGTATATTTCTCAGACACAGTAAAGCCTGAACAATCATTTAACTATGGGTAAGGTTAAATACTTCACAAGTTGGATTAAAACCCCTGAAAATATCCAAAGCACACAGTATTTACCCCTCAAAGTTGCTTTCTGCTGTGTACTTTTACTTTCATTTTCATCGCTTAAAGCAAAAGATTTCCGAAAAGGGAAATAACTCTTGACAAAAATGTGTGTAAATTTAGAGATTTTTACAAACTTTACAATCAATTTATTTTCTTAAAGTAAATATTACCTCTCCAGTTTTTTCATATATTCTTAATAATTGTATAAAGTGAAATTCGGAGCATAAGAATATTCCACCAGTGCCTGCGTTTTTTGTGTACATTGTTATGTTCAACCCCCCTTTTTTAAGGCAATTTTTTAATGTTATTTGGCATTTAACAGCAGGTCCAAAAAAAATTTTCAAGTTTTTTGTATAGAAAATACAAATTACAAATTATTTCAAAGGAAAAAATAAAAATAATCACCTTTATTTAATTATATGTACATTAATGGGAAGAAACCCAGGTAGCACAAAACGTTTTCATAACATTATATTCTGGTTGTAAGGACGTTATTATAAAACGTTGTTCAGAAAACATTATTATAACGTTAGCATAACATTATTCTCCGGTTGTAAGGACGCTATCGAAAAACGTTTTTAGAAAACATTTCTCAAACGTTTTTTATAACATTTTATTACGGTTGAAAAAACGTTATCAGAAAATGTTTTCAACAAAGCACTTTGACAATGTTTTAATATCATTTTGTCATCGTTTAAATTATGTTATAAAAACATTTCTTTGAAAATGTAAATCTTACTTCCCCTTTCAACCTTTGGGAGAACGTTTTAAAAACGTTATCATAATGTTTCTTAAAAACATTTTACTTATTCTATTTTTTTTCTTTTAGTTATACATTAAAAAAAATTAAAATCTCTTTTTAAGAACTTATTTAAGAAAAATGAAAATTAAAAGTGTTTTCATGCGACATTGATTAGTTGTCAGACAACATTGATATAACATTAGAATATAACATTGTTTAAAATGTTTTAAAAACATTTTTAAAACGTAATGGAAAATAATACTATGAAAAGTACTAATTAATGTTTTTCCAAGAAGGTTTCAATATCTTGTCAAACTTAAAATAAATTTTAGCAAAGATACATTGAAACATTTCCATGTAGAGATTTTATAAATGGGTGATGGTGGGGTGGGGGAGGTAGTGACGAGGAGTTCAATGTTCTATTGCGTACCTAATTGAAATATATTAATTGAAATTAGATTAACTTTAACAAATGAATAAAATATTTCATACAAAAAAGTACATGATGACGATTCAGCACTTTTTTAAATGTAAAAAAAGATGCAATCATGCATTTACTTGTGTAACTTTGGGGGTTAATTCTATCTCCCCCCCAATAAGTTTATCGGTAGTTAATGGAATAGCACAGTGGGGTGCCGTGGCTAGGGCCGAGGAAGCCGATCCCAGCTGCATGCAGTTTCCACGTGACTTAATCTCTGTGTAGGTCAATCATTTTGAATCCTTGTGAGACAAAGAAGAGTATTGCTGAAATATTTCTCTGTGAGTATAGTTTTGTGCTTAATATATGTTTCTATATCAATTAAACTAACATCAGCTTAATTCGTTAAATATTTAGCGATCATAGTTTATATATAACTGTATAAAATTACATGTATAGACATATGATAGATGCCTAGCTTTTATTATGTGTATATATATAGATCACGGACTTTGATAGATGTAAAATACTAATACAAATACTTATGATTGAGCAATTAAGTAGCATGTTATATACCAGGATTATGCTTAGTCAAGGAAATTACTGATGTTTAGGTGAATCCATTTATTGATGTACTCTTGAACAATCAATGCGTTTGAATAAGGCGCGAAGTATTGTTTAAACACGGTCTGCGCTGATTTGGCTTATCATTATCTATAATCTATATAAACAAGATTGTACTTTTTTTGTTTCATTTAGCTACCTTGGAGTGTGTGTTAAACTTTTTTCAAACTATTTATTGAAACAATGTCTTTTTTAGTGATACACCATCACTCTTTTCTATATAATTGTCAGATTAGTTAACATGTATGCAAAAATGTGAGGAGTTATTAATAATAATAGACATCGACTGCTTCTTGATGAACTTATTATTTATATATTTTTAAATGTATATTTGAATTTAATGTATTTAAACTGGTTCAAATTCTTAGTAATCTGTTAAAAACTAAAACGACAGAATAGGGTTTGATTAATTTGTTTGAAAATCCTATAGCATCCGCTGATGCTTTGACACTTGATAATCTCTGGCTATCTGATAGATAATCAAGGCAATGGCTAGTTCAAAATATCTGCACAGCAGGAATGCAAATTAACAGCTTTTCTTTGTTTACCACCCTGCATTATCTTATCAGAACCTTGAGCATGTTGAGCATGTAATATAATCTTTTACAACTTTCACAAGTAGATGAAACTGCCTAGACAAGCGCGAGAAACGTGCAAATTAATTCTGTCTTTTACAAATAGTTTGGTTTTATAAACAGGCACATATATCAGAAGGGAGTGAGCTGTATCCCTTTTTTCTTAACAAACATTCCTATCAAATATTAGAAAATGCTAATTAAAAAGCCTTCTCAACTTCCTCCCAAACTTATTCTTCTGCTTGTCAAGGTTTTTAAATTTAATTGATCGAGTATTTCTATGCCTCTGGTTTAATTATGTGCGGTAGGCTAATTTTTTTTTTTATATGCAAGATCAGGGAAAAATTAAATTTAAAATAGAAATTAGAGAATAGAAAAAAGGAACCAAAAATTATGCAACAGATAAAATATATGGTATTTAATAATTAGAAATGTGATTTATACATGTATGTTATTCGCTGATTTAATTTCTAATTTTTAAGTAAAGATTTTACACTTCATTTAAGTAATTGAAACATTAAAAATTTTTACTTTAGATACCAAAACATGGACCCTGACAAAAAACACAATAAAAGACGCCTATATAACAAGAAATGGATATCTGAAAAGCGTAGAAAGCTACGATTACAAACTCAAGGGGAATGGTCTAATTTAGAAACCGATTCCGGATCGTTACCGCAATGCTCAAATACTAGTTTTATCCAGAATGCTAGTTCATCTGAAGGCATGCATGATGCACCTGCACCAAACTATCATCTAGCTTGTGACAATGCACTATCTGATGATAATAATAATGATAGAATAGATCTAAATTTCGCCGCATATATTACATCTTCTGATGAGGAATCTGATTACAGTGATGGTCAAAGCGCAGTGGTAGACACACTTAGAGAATGGGTTAATTTGAATGAAGTTAACGCAAGTACAGTAGATGATCTGCTTAAAAGATTGAGACAAACTGTAGCTCCAAACATTCCAGCTTCTTCGCGCACACTTCTTAGAACACCAAGACACGTTGAATTACAAAGAATATCAGACATGGAATATTTCCACTTTGGGCTCGAATTAATGATTTTTAATACATTAAAGAAATACGCTCAAACGGACATTGAGGCGCTTAATAATGTATTAATCCTTTCTCTAAATATTGATGGACTGCCTTTGTTTAAAAGCAGCAAAACAACCGTGTGGCCTGTATTAGGACTAATTTGCAATTTAAAACCTGCAAGAGCGTTTCCTATAACATTGACTGTTGGTACCTCAAAACCATCGAACTTAGAATTCTTGAATGAAACTATTATTGACCTAAATAATTTAATAACCAATGGAATAAACATCAATGAAGAACATTTTGAAATTAAAGTCCAGTGTATAATTTGTGATGCACCAGCAAAAGCATTTGTCAAGTGTGTCAAACAATATTCTGGGTATTTTGGATGTGACAAATGTGAGCAGCGTGGGCAGTATATTGGACGGATGACCTACCCAGTCATAGATAATCTTGTTTACAGAACAAATGCATCATTCAGGAACCAAACACAAGAAGAGCATCATAAACAAGATGTCCGATCTCCATTTCTAGACCTACCAATAGATATGATCCAAGGTTTTCCAGTGGATTATATGCATCAAGTGTGTCTTGGTGTAATGAAAAAG
The DNA here is from genome assembly GCA_003671525.1 of Saccostrea glomerata. Lineage (NCBI taxonomy): Eukaryota > Metazoa > Mollusca > Bivalvia > Ostreida > Ostreidae > Saccostrea > Saccostrea glomerata. The sequence continues at coordinate 37,967 of PRKT01000833.1, read as the reverse complement.
CTTTTGTTAACTTGGATGCGGGGTCCAAGAGCGAATAATCGATTGTCCAGTGGCCAAATTTCTCAGATTAGCACTAAACTTGTGTCATTGGCACATTATATACCCCGAGGATTTGCCAGAAAACCAAGGAGTCTTGAGGAAGTTGATAGATGGAAAGCTACCGAATTCCGTCAGTTCCTTCTATATACAGGGCAATTTGCTTTAAAAGGCGTGTTACCACATAACTTGTACAGAAATTTTATGTGTCTTTGCGTAGCGATAACAATTCTTTTAAATGAAGATCTTGTTTCGAATTACTCAGATTATGCGCATCGCTTACTGTGTAACTTTGTACGAAACTGTCGCAGGTTGTATGGAGAGGAATTTTGCGTGTATAATGTACACAGTCTCTTGCATTTACAAACAGAAGCTGATGCATTTGGATCATTAGAGAACTGTGCTGCATGGCCCTTTGAAAATTATATGCAGCAGTTGAAAAGAAAAGTTCGAGGTGGGAACAATCCAGCAGCTCAATTAGTTAAAAGAATATTTGAGTCCATGGAAACTGATGTCATTCCGGAGCAGACGAAGGTGAAAAATATTATGTATAAACGACCAAACAATGTATACAGAACAGATAGGAAGAAATATTGCGAAGTAATCCGGCCTGTTAATAGAGAGAAAAAGGCTTTTCTCTGTCGAGTCTACTATTCGTCAGAAAGTTCCTTCACTTATCCATGTGATTCTTACGTCATTGGTCATGCACAATTCGCTCACCGAGATTACACTATAAAAACAATTGAAGCAGATAAGCTAACAACAAGATGTCTGAAAATACCTTCTCACCATGACAATAAATTTGTGTTTATTCCACTGCAACACAACTTCCAAGTATAGCATTTACCACCAGTAAAACAAGAGCTATCCCAATGGTGCTGTTTAAAAATATATGGTATGCATATTAAAACATAGGAACTTATTAAGATTAAATAATTTCAATTAAAATCGGAGATAAAATAAAACTAAACCCCCCTCTTCTACCTGCATGCATGAAATGTAACAGTAAACACTTACTCACTAAAAATCACTATTACTAGCACCGAAAGAAAATATCTTGCATTTCTAAACAAACTATTATAATACTGATTACTTACAAAAATTAATCCAAGATAAATACCACAATGATGCACATATTTCTCTACTTAAACTTTCAGCAAATAATTATTTAGAATATTTTTTTTTATTTTTAGGTTGCCAACGAATCATGTTTGCAGTTGTACATTTTGTGGATGATGAAAGTGTAGAATGCGTCCCAAAGTCATGGCTGGAAGGGGTAGGAAAAAAATAACTTTGAAAACATTGATTTTGTCGTTTAACAGTGATTAAAAATATTTTCTATTATCAGAATGTTGCTCTTAATTGAGTTAAACATATCTAAATTAGAGAAATAATTTTTCAGTAACCGTATAACTTTTTGAATAATTTATGTCTATATATTCAGATTTATCCAATTTTGACATATTTTAAAATGGTTTTTCTTTTTATTTGAAGCACTACTGCTATTGGCCAAATTCGAATGCCAAAAGAAAAATTCAAAAAATGTCATTGCCTGACAAGGAAAACTGGAAAAAATTCAAATTCAGAAAAATTGGACAAGGTAAGGATTTTAATTGCATTCTTAAATATGAGATTTAAAAAAAAAAGGAAAAGAAAATTGTAATACACAAGATGACAAGCGCAAGATAATAATGTATGTTATACATGTATTATAATTGTTTTTAAATCATTTATAACAGATTATGAGGACTATGAAACGGCCAGAAAAAACCTGAAAAAAGCAGAGGAAACATCCAATCTAGAAAGTGAGGAGGACTCGAGGAAAAGAAAGCTACCAGCAAGGTTAATTAGCGAGTCAGAAAGTGGGACAGATATTGAGAGTGATGAAGAAGGTAATTATTAATATTTGATCTAGGTCCATAAAAGGTATTTAATTTATTATTATAAACTTAGACTACTATGAGATACACAGTGATTTTATGCTTAAATAAATATTGTTTTTTGTTTTCTAAACATAGGTAAAAGAAAGCCATCCTCCCAAAAGTCAAAAGTTTCACAGAGGGAGAATCCCAAAAAACACAGAACACCTGTGAAAAAAGCAACAGTAACATCATCTCGAGATAGTTCACCACTGTCTCCAACACCACCACCACCATCTCTGCCAGTTAGGAATCACACCCTAGTCACGGCCTCAGTAAGGAGACAGTTGCTGGGTTCTACTATTCGGAAATCCCCAAGATCAAAAACAGGGGTCCCAAGCTCCATCCCTGAGAAATCACCAAGAAGAGACACACTTATATCATCAGTTTCTTCAGCTGTAGGTGCCAAACCATCATCATCTAGAAGTAGTTTATCAATTTCTCAACCCAAACCTGGTATGTAATCCAATTATTTTAAGAATAGATGGGATAATTTATTTTGCTTATCTTTTTTTTTAAACTGAAATTTTGTTATCAGGTGCTAGTGATGTTGGAACATCTTCAACAAAGAATTTAGGAGGGAACATTTCCGAGTTACTCCATCAAGGTATGTAAATAAGGTACTGAATATGCGCTTAAGATTGGGCTTATTGTAATTTTAAAAATATTTGACAACCAAATACAAAAAATGGGGGATTGTGAAAGGAAGGGGTAGGTTCCAACTTTTCATACAAAATATTTTGTTTTAATTTTATTTTTAGATACACAATGAAAAACTATATTGCACAATATTATTATTTATATTACTTTGCAAAAATTTTAGCAGATTAAAACAGGCAACACATCTCATTCTAATTTTCAGTCATTTCCAAGATAGATATTCTGCAGCAGGACGTAGCTGCAATTAAAACCCATTTGATATCATCAGTGGATGTTGATGTTGATACCATTGAAAGCTTGCTTCCATCAGGAAGTAAGCTTAACTCTGTTCCTGATGTTGAAGATTTCCAAGAAATCTTAGATGAAAATTCCAAGAGGAAACTGGTAAGGAATATGCTTTTCTATACAACAGATATTGATTGAAGCAATTTATAAGTAAATTATGATGTATGTCTGTTATATTATTAATCATGCAAAGACTGCGTGGGTTTGCAAATAAGCATACTTGTAGATACATGCTTAAAATTATATGTAAAAACATTTGTTTTAGATAAATGCCATGGCCTCTTTGCAAGGGGGAGACAATGCTGGAGAAATATGCAGGGCAATTATGAGGTCTGTAATGACCAACAACTGCATGAGCCAGTTTAGTGGAACAGGGCAAAAGGGAAAAACTGCCTTTATTGGCACACCCCTTTACAAAATCATACTTTGTAAGTTTAAAACTTGTACAATGTAACTTTAGTTTTAATATTTAACGTTTTAACTTAAGTAAGTTTAAAGTAATTACAAACAAAACAATGTTACAAGAATTGGGTCATATTTCTAAATATATTTATAATACGAATAATTAACTAATCTTTTGTTTGTACAATTCAACTTTTAATTTATAGTATGTGTTTCTTACAACGGATATAATTTTACATTTTATTAGCTGCTGCTCGCAAAGCTTCCAAGAAAACAATCCCATTCGAAGCGATCAAAAGAGAGGTGTTAGACGTGCTACGGTTTGCGCCTTACCTTCCCGGAGGAAGCAACTATGCTAAGGTGTGTGTGAAGTTTATATCTAGAAATATACAGAACAAAGAACAAAGTTTCGATAAACCTGAAACATGTACTTGCCTTATAGAATTAACAAAAACATATACTTCCTTGCATTTTAAAAATTTTCGTATAATGAAAGAAAAATCATTCTAAATACAGTTGTCAGATGCCAAATGATTAATTATTAAGAAGAAATATATAAATAAGAGAGTATGTTTTTTAAAATCGAGTATTTATTTTTCAGAAGAAAGGAAAGAAGTCAAAAAGCCCAATGTTGGACGAGTTCCCATCAGAATCTGAATGAGAAAAAATGTTTCATTCGTCTATTAATGCAAACTTTGACTTCTGTACATAAGAAAGACCTTTTGAAACATTTTATTAAGTGTTCGAAACTAAGTTTTAATGATTGTATTTTCAATTCTTTCAAATATATGAAATTTCTTGCAGAGCATTGTATAGTTGCAAATTTAAACTTTTAGCATTAAATAAGATTGTCTGTATTACATTATATATGAAGTTAATTTTTTAAATGTAGAAAAGAATAAAAATGTTTTTAAAATGTTGGCAAAATGTTTTTATTTAAATGCTTTATAAATGCTTTTATAAATGTTTTAAAAACGTTTTTTGCAAACGTTGACAAAACATTGCTGTGCAATGTTTTTAAAAAATGTTATGATAACGTTAAAAAAACCATACAAAATAACGTTGTAATAACGTTTTAGAAAATGTTTTCATAACATTTTAACAACGTTTTAATAACGTTTTAATAACGTTGTTGTGCTACCTGGGAATATCATTTTAGGTATTTACCACCTATGTGCAAAAACAGGTAACCTGGTTGCCATGGAAACAAGACCAATTGTTCACTTTTAATAATATTTTTGTAAATAGGGCTTATAATGTAATTATTTCACCAAGTTTCAGCAAAATCTGTGATTTTCAATTTCCAGCCCATTTTGATGCTTACAGAGAATTACTCTTAAAAGATCTTCTCCCAAAGTACAGTTATAAACTGACAATACACAGGGTTGTTCCTAGGACCTTAAATGATGTAATCCCCTATTTACTTTGGTATTTCCTTTACCCCCATTGTTAAGGGAGGAACCCAGACTCCATTCTACTTTTTATAATTTTCACAAATTTTAATTCCTATGGACAGCCCTGTATGCCTGTGTGCATTTCTATAATCATTCAAGTATTTAACATGTTTAAGGAAGACTCAAAAGTGGACCATGTTTTCATTTATTCAAAGCATGTATTAATAATTGCCAACACTAAAAGCCATCAATTGCATATTTTTCAAATAGAAGGAAAAACAATCAACAATAAAAATATTTATGATATATGACAAGTGTTTGACCATTTTATAGAACACACAAAGAAGACAGATGGACAGGGTCAGCAACATGCTTATTCTGTGAAAGATGGGAAAACAAATTATCTCACATTGCAAAATTTTATTTATCACCACAATTTCCAACAATGTCACAAAGATAGAAATAATCTGTCAATAAAATAGCTTACATACATCAAAATTGTCAAAAATAACCATTTATTCATTCTTTCACACAATCTTTTCATATAACTATAGTGTATGTCTTCAGTCTTTTGTTGTTGTTGAAAGATAATACTTAACATGCTTAAAGTATGTGCAAAATATGAAAAATTTTAAGTAACAAATTATACAATAAAGACCTACTACACCTTAAAGATATACTTTTATTTAAGTCTATTTTGTCAAGGGATACCAGTATATCACAAACAGAATTTAAATGCACCTACGGTATTTGTCATCAGCTGTATAGTATAGTGTAAATTCACAAGTTGAAGATGACTTTTAAAGTTTTAAACATTTGAAGTTATAGGCATTTTTAAGAGCCTTGTTCATCAATTTCTTTCATACATTTACTTACAAGTTTAAAAAAAAAAGCATTTTCAAAATGCATTAAGTTTGGTAATGTATATAAATAACACCATGTAGTCTTATCCACATGAATCACCTACAACATAAGTGATAGAAAATACTAAACCAATAGTAAGGATTTCAAAGTACATGTAGTTTGGCATGATTTTCATGTCTAGTATGTTAGCAGTATTCATACGTGTGGGTCTCTCAAGCGCCTGAATGGAGCTGATGGTTTATGGCGATGGATCATGGTACAGAGTCCCTTGTACGCTGAGGAATACAGATCACGATCTGGATTCAAAGTTTTACAATCCAGTCTACGCTGGTGGTTTATTGTTAAAACATTCTGATCAGTCAATTCTTTTACAACCTTTAAAACATCTGTCTTGTATGAGGGCAAATGATGAAATCCCTTTCTTTTCCTTATTCCAGTTACTTCCTCAAAATGATCCTTGATATTCACTAAATGAGGATAATTTTTTGAGTTCTGCAGTCTTTTGTTTGATGCCCTGATGCAACAAATTTACTGTCTCTGTTTAGCATTTCTAAATATTCATCCAATGAAATATTATTGTTTTTTCCCCCTTGTACATTGACAAATCTGTTTGCAACGAGTCGATTTTTCTGGTGTTCTGGTAGAATACCCGATGTAAGGGCTGTCAAATGAATAGACCCAATCATGTATTTTACCTTGTTTGTCAGATTATAAATTGGAAGCTCATATTTGGCTGAGCGGACAACTCTTTCTCCATCACCCATGTCAATTCCAGAATCTAAATTTCTAAGCAAAAGTGTCAACCGAAATAACATAACTATGTACTCATTCACTTCGTCTTTGTCTCTTTTTCTTTGCTTAGGTTTTGTTTTTTCAATGTTGACGTCATGATACTTTTTTTCATGATACTGTAGGGTACTGCTGTACTTGTATGTTTTTACACAGTGATGGCATTTGAAACGACCATCCTCTTGCACATTTGAGATCCAGTAATTATCAGGATGATCTGGGTTTGAAACTATCTCCCTTAAATTTTCACAAATATCTTCCGACTCTTCAAAAAACCATTTCTTCAATATCTGACTACTTATTCCGTCTATCCATTCAATCTTCTCTTCACCTGTCTTGTTGTCAAAATCTTCTGGAATTTGAATTTCTTCATCGACATTCTCAGAATTCATTATGGTTAGGAACATTATTAAACAGATTGCATCCAATATGACATAATATAACATTTTGTACGCTCTAAAAGCATTACACACTTTCCCCTTAACATTTCGCAAGTTTAAAAGATTTCGAAAGTAGTAAGCAGTACATCTGTCTGAGCCACTTTGGGAGTTGTAAGTCAGTTTATGAATTGCCTGGAATATTAAAAAAAAATTATGTAGATCATTACTTCTCCTATTTCATTGAAAGGTAAAAGAATATTAAAAAATCTAAGAGAACTCAAGCTGGTAAATCAATTTAACCAGTAAATGAAACAGTATTGCATAAAATACATTGCAAAGAAATATTATCACATCCAATATTTAATACATTTTGCATGTCAACCGAGAAACAGCCAAATACAGTATCACATTAAATATTTTTAAAAAATAAATATAATACCCGGTAGAATAAATATAATACCCGGTAGTTAAACGTGAGCACATAAATTCTGTGCAATTGTCATTAGAATATCAACCATCAGCAAGCAGTGTTGACTGTTGTTTAAACTCTATTGCACTAGAGAGCATACGTTCATCATTCAGTGGGTACTTGTTTTTAACAAATGTTTAATAAAACAGATCCCATTAAATTACAAGTATAGAATTTTGAATTATACATATAAACAGTTCTTACCTCTAAGAAGTTCATCATGCGATGGAAATCTTCTATTTTTGATATGAAGCCCTCTAATCTCTCCAATGGGGTCTCGGCATTCTTCAAAGCTTCCTGTGCTGATTGTACTCTTTCATCTGTCAAGCGATCTCCTGCAAAATGCAGTTCAACAAATATTATACACATGTGCCCATTGATAATATTTATGTGTACATTTTCACCTATTGCACAATAATGCCATGCAAGTACCTCTGTGTGATACTGAATAAAATAATAAAACACGGTTAAACAAAATTAAGTTTCTTTTCACACCATATACATTCTGTACCTCCAAAAAAAACTGCTTCTACAATTGTGTCATCTTTGCAAGGGACGTATAAATTGGACAACTCCTTCAACAGATGAATCACATCTTGTGTCTTGTTTTCATTACAGTCCCTTAGTCCTAAAGGATACTGAAAATAAATTTCAAAAGTATATACATATACTTGATATGATTAACATACCTAGAAAAGGCATCCACTATATTTTTATACATCAAATGGACAGACTATCAAATAATTGGGCTTCCAAAGCTTAATTTACATATTTTTAAACTTATGAATATTAAAATAGACCCCCTTTTCATAAAATGAGATTTTAAATCAATCTGCAAAATTGATTACCTGTACAGTTTTCTCCCCTGCATATCTGGAATATGTATGCTCCAGGTGTTTTGGGTACACTTTTATGAGAAGGTCATTCATTTGGGGATGATTTTCTATGATGGATGTTGATACAAGAAAGCACAACTCCTTCATAAGTTGCCTCTGCTCAGTCACTGACGGAATAAACTTGGAAGGTTCAATGTTATCAGTCTGGCTATCATGGTTTTCTGTGGAAAATACCACTCTGTCAAGAATCGCATACATATTGAATAAATGCAGTGATAATGTTTTTCTGTCAGATGTCCTGTAGGAAGGCAATATATCCTTGTCCCAATTATCCCCAATGATCTGGTAAGTAGAATGTCCACCATTTGCCCAGGAATCCCTTGCCTTGAGGATATCGGTATCAAGAATATTCTGCCAGTTCACCAGCTTCCTGTGGAGAGTTGTGGGATGTACACTCAGTCCAATCTTGGACAACCTCTCAATATCCTGTTATATAATATTAACAAAAACATAGAATTAGATTCATCACACTAAACATTAATTAGTTTTTTATGGATGAAAAATTTATTTATTTTCATAATACCTGTTTTTCAAATTTAAAAGGAGACAACAAAGTCAGGATCATTATACATTATAATAATTCAGCATGAATTATAATTGAACATATAAAAGTATTACCCGTTCCGTGCATCCACCATGTTTTAGAATGAAGCCAACAAGATATTGTACCAAGGACATTTCTTGGCTTCTACCATGCAATCCAATACAGGCTGTGAGGATTATATGTTGGAATGGTTTACTAGAAACACTAGGTGTCAAGTCACAAACCGTAGCAGTGATAATAGACAGAAGAGCAGGGCAATGCTCCTGGAGGTATTCATGAATGTGATCCCAGCTGAAGTTGAAAAAGTCCCCATAGTCTTTCTTCTGTAATGGACATCCAGATCCACGCTTGCAGATGTTCACACTCTCGGATTTAACAATCTTTGCTGCTCCAGTTATAATGCACATTGGATTAGACGAACACAGGGTGTCCACAATGGTATTATCAATGTTTGTACCACGGATCAATGCCTTGCAGATTTTCTGATGGGTCTCATTCTGTATAAGAGTAGTCTTCTTTCCACTTGGATAGTACACTGAAACCTAAAGAATGATTTAAATTTTAATTTGACAGTTTGAGTCAATGGCTGAATAACAAACACATAAAATTAAAAACTGCGAGTCATTATGTTAATCATATTTCATAACAATTATATTAAGAAAAAAAAGCTTTAGTTTCAGATCAAGATACATAAAGATATGCTAATAATATTCTGTATTTTAACATGTTTACATCGTTCATCCAAAAATGAAATTGAAATTGCCAGTCACAAAAATTTATATCTTACATCAGTTTTGCCCAGGAACTTTTCTATGTTGATATTTGTCAAGTCTTAACAAACAAATAAAACCCTATAAAAAAAATTATTCACATGCAAAAATGTTGATTTTTGTCAACAATCTACAGAAAAATCAGGTAAACAACTTACAACAAAACAAATAAATAAGCTCCATTTGTTTTTTTAATTGATAACTTTTAACTCTATCTTACTGGAAATACCACACAGTAAAATAAGTTTTTAAAAAAAGACAGTTATGTTTAATAAGAAATATTTTACACCTGGTCAGATATAAATTTTGAAGCAATGGAGCTCATCAAGTCAACTGAACATGCAGTTTTGGCACAAGAGAACTTTGAACTCAAAGCAATCATGAACAAGTTATTTTTCTGCTTTCCATATACATAATTTAATTCTGGTTGTAATACTGTATTTCATTGAATAAAAAATTCTTTATATTGTATAAAATGTGTTGCCTACATTACAATGAATTGCGTCAAAAAAGTATCAAGCCGCCTGACGTTACATTCAAATTTTGTACAAATGGAAGTCATTTCCTTAAAGAAAGTGTTCATGATTGGTTTGTAATATGTGTACAAAGTTTCAAGTACCTGTAAATAGAAGAAATTCAACCTAATTTTTAAAGTTAGTCTTTACTAATATGATTTATATCAATAATAATCAACAAATAATTTTCTTTTAAAAATCCAATAACCTCCACAGATCCATCTAAAGGGGGTACTACTGGACTAAAGTCCAGAGATCTTTTAGATGACTTTTTAGGTTTATCCTCAATGCCCATTGACAAGCCTATGCGATAATGCATTTTGAAAATTACATATGAAGAAAATAAAAGTTAATATATCACTGAGAATTTCCAACATCTCATTAAGATGTAATTAAATGAAATAATATCAACTTTTTATTATTATTTTTATCCCTACAATAATACATACCAGATATGCACTCCAATGACTCCATAGCTGTGACCTGTTGCCCCTATTAAAATATATATACATATACACATGTATTACATGATACTGAGCTGTACACCTATAACTATATAACTGGGATTTTACTGCATTATCTCAAATAAACTTTAAATTATTCAGATTTATATGTTGTGAGGGTCAATGGATTGTACTAGAGGACAACAAAAATTACACAATTTACAGGGAACTACCCTAGAGTCCATGATATTTTCAGATCTTAATTAGGAAATATTAAAATGATATGATCTTCATTTACCTGAAGATGTTGTCTCTCATTTTGCCTCTGATCAGTTATTTCCTTGAAAGGCGATATTTTGACAGGTGAAACGTATGTCACACTGGCGAGTACATGCATCTTCGTAGGTCTATTCTCAAGTTTACTTGCACCAGGGCTGCTCAACATCCGCTTCGTTATGTTTTTTCGCCGAGGGGAGGGCAGTTGCATCACCTGCGTTCGATACACAGACTCGACACCTTCTTTAAGTTTCTGTTTAGTAACATTGTTTTTCTCCTCTGCTTTTATAACAGATTCAACTTGTCGAAAGCACTTCCGACACACACCTGCATTATATTTACTTGCACCTTCAAGTTCAACACTTACTTGGGTCACGTTTCGAATGGATTGAATTCTTTCTGTGTTTAATTTGAGCTTATTTTCATAATATTTGTGTACATTTTCCTTTCCGTCGGCTGATTTTTCTAATACAAGAAAAGAAAACCCGCAAACGATGCACACATCACCAAGTACACATGTTTTCCTTGGTGTATCCGCCATTTTCGCCCCAGTTCTTAACACCTCGGGCTTTTACATTGTAAGGAGATAACGTAGAAAACCTCCGAACTATAAGCCAAAACTTCTGAAGGAGCAATTTTATTGGCTAATGAAAAGGTCGTTCTGACGTGACCCCGCATGGGATGTTGTTAGATGTTTGAGAAGCGATAGCGGATTCGGAACATCTAATTTTAATTAGATTGTACATGTGGGGTTTTTGTTGGCAGCTGCGGATAATAAATAAAAAAGGGGTTTGAATTGGTGACCTACATTTTTGGTCTCAAGAAAGATGGATACCTTGTGTTATTATATAGTCGAAAACTAAGCTCACTGTATGAAACAAGCGCCTGTGGACAATAGGTCAAATGGATTTGTTCTGCATCCCGTCTTTTATTCGGAGTTATTTCAGGACATACGCAACGTTTAACGTTCCTCTCGAGAATCTTTCCCTCATATGTAGTCACCACCACTTGCTGTTGGAGAGCCACAAATTTTGTCCTATACTCGGCACTCCTGGCCATTGAGCAGTGAGGGATCTTTTTCGTGCCAGCACCTACTGCGACACAGGACCTAGGTTAATACGGTCTCATCCGAAGGACCGGTCTCCACGTCCCAGAATGGAATTCGAACTGCGACGTAAAGATCAACTTCTGACATCGCGAATCTAAAGTAGACACTCTGACCACTGCGCCAAGCGGGCGACCAACGCAGTTTGAGCTTGATGATTTTATTATCTTTTTCATTGGAATTGAAGAGCTCTAATGCTAATGTGTGCTCTACATTATTTAATGTATATCGGATTCATTTGTACACTTCTTCTAAAACAAGTTTGGATAAACAAAACACCTAGATTATATGTTTAGTAATTTTCATATATTTTTCTTTCAATTATACATGATTTTTTTTTTATTTATATACTGATATCTTTTCAAAACCCCTGGTAATGCCTGATTGTTTTTTGTCTTAAATATTAAAATCTTATTAAATAAAGAATATCTTGAAAATTAAAAGTGCAGGGCTAATTGTGTAGTTGGTTATTTTTTTTTCTTTATCCCTCATCCTTTGAAATTCTTTTTGTCAAACTATTTATTTATAATTAGATCAATGACAACGCATTTATTTACTGAAAAGTTCAATACAATTTCTGGAATAATTTACCAAGGATAAATATGGCTGTAGATTTTAACATGTTTAATGTTTACATTTATAATGACCCATCCCCCTTCTCGAGCTTTTATGATACGTGTCCATTTCAGTATTCTAAAGGGTTAAAAAATCATGTGTATATCATGACCTATTTTCGTTTTTTTAATTTACTTTTGCAATAATTATGATAAATCAGGGGCACTTATTTCGTATATATACAGAGTCAACCCCTTCTTCACATGTTAAAAGAAGAAGGGGTACAGCACAACTCTTTTATGTATATATATATACTAAACAGGTACCTGTTGGAATAAATGATAAAATATTTCCTTTTAATCTGAAAGGTTGTTGTCTTTTATTGATAATTGTTTTAAGAATAATTCCAAAACTAACCCCCCCATTTTTGTTACACAAGTTTATCGATTGAATATTAACCTTGCGTTTTTTGTTTTTTGTTTGGTTATATCGGATAGAAATTATTCAATTAAATACCGGTTTGCTAGCTTTATATTTGCCTAAACGAACATCGATTTACTGTATCTGCCAACAAAACAAAATATTTATATACTTACCTGTAAGCCGAGTTTAGTTCCATGATAAAACAAACGTGGTTAAAAATAAATTGGGAATTTTTGTGTCTAAATATAGCGTATACGGTATAGCATTACAATATCTTTGGCGTCGTCTTTTCAGAAAACAATTCAGTTCAATTGCTAGATCATTCTATTGATTAGATCATTCATGTTATTGTACTTAGTTTAAAATTCTTTCCGTTCTTGATATATCCACATTATTTATAAACTTAAAGCTCGGGATTTCCACAACATTTATTTTTTTTTTAAATTCCTTTGTCACAATTTGCCAGTCTATTTATAAAAATAGAATGCATTGTTACAGTGCTGTGCCAATTCGAAGCAGGGTGTGCTGTGTTTATATATATTTTAACTATTAAATTGCTAAGATTTTTCTATTATAATTTTTATTAAATAACTTTTGACATTTCAGCATTATCAAAATATTACATTCTAACATACAAATAATAAATATAAACTTGAACTATATCAAAAATGATTAAATAAAGTTCTTTTTCTTATCCAGTTACTTTCTAAGTGGATGAGGAAATTGTCTCGGAAGCGAATTACTTGTATCATTTTATATTCTAAATCTATAGGAATGCATTATCCAAATGCTTCAGTTTCAATGACATCTGTATGTAGTCATGCAACGGTGAACCAATCATTTTACGAAGTCTTGTGTTTCATATTACCGTATTCTATTTTTAGAATTGTTTGAATCTGCATTGTGGTATAAAAGGCAAATAACTGTAAGTATTCCGATCAAATCATTATGTCATCATTAATATATGGTGCTTTCATCTTTAAATGAAGTACCAGTTTAATGTTATTTTTCTTGAACTAAATGTTTTGTTCTATTTTTATTTGGATGATGTGTTTATAAATATAGAAGCCGAACTTCCTTTCTTGTCATATTATGAACATATTCATTATCTAAATAACTAATTTTGTCAGGTTTAAAGTATATTTTTTCTAATATTTCGTTATATCTCTTAGAACAATAAAGAGATATTCAATGAAATATGTAAACCCCATACTTTCTTTTTGTTATCTATACATGTAGCTATATTTTATGAGTATGTACATTGTGAATTCACAGATAACAGGTTTTTTTATCTTATCAGTTAACTCTTAAACATATTAACATATTGACTTTTCAACCCAACCCCCCTTTCCTCTGTAAACAATAGAATTATAAAAAGACATCCTTTCCACAATTATAGTACGTATGTCAGTCTCTTAGGTTTTTATTATTCTCTTAACAAATTCCGATGTTCAAAATCTCCTTTCGGGATTTTCCTCCTGTCTTCATGTTAACAGTGTCCAAGATCTTTAAAAAGATGCTCTATTTGAAAATCGTTTCATAAATGGGATGTAACTACGTGTCAGATAAAAAGTATGGAAGACAAAAAACATTTTAAAAAGGCTCCAATTCAATCAAGTGTAAAATTAAAAAGGAGTTCAACACTTTATGAATTGTCCTGGTTTAACGTATGACTTTAAATTTATTATCTTATCTGATATTGCAATTGCAATAGTAAAAAGAGACTGTTGATACTTTGCCAGCAATATATCCTTTACATTTGTCTTTAAAAGTGTCTTTTTGAAAATCGGCTGTAGTAATACTTCTTGAGGTCAAACAATATAATAATAAATAGGCAAGTGATTTTAGTGTTTACGTTTAATTGTTATATAATTTAAAATGATAATTCTGTATATAACCGATAAGCTATCAATGTCCTGTTGGCTCAGGTGTGTTGAAATGTGCGGCTGAAGATAGTTTTTAAAAAGAGAATGTGATATCTCTTAAAATGTTAAATTTTTTGAACATTTAAATTGAAATCGGAACCTAAAATTGTGTAAAAGCTTGATTAGACGATATTTTGATGACAATTACGTACTAACTGGGAACAGGGTGTGAAACATGCCTTGTCAATTAAACGTGACCTTTATGCACTTAGAAGGAAGTTTTAAATATTCATTTAAAACTAAAGTATAACTGCTGTTTCAAAAAATATCATAAACATCATTTCATACTTTCAGGTTAGTTAATAAATGAAACATATGGTGATAACGAACAGTATTAAAGATCAAAGATTAAGTCATTATTTTTACCATAGAGCTTGGTTGTTAGATTACCATTGAAGGCATACTTCATGCTCGCCAAAATACCTACACACAGTGGGAAAATCTGGTCTCCGAGACTACATGACTGTGTATTTTAAATTTCCCTTGATGAACTGCATTTCCCGTACTCGAAAAATGTAAACATGACATGTTTTTCTCAAGCTCATGGCTTGTTTAACTATGCCCTGTGCAATATCGAGCTCATGATCAGCTTCACCAATCGATATTTTTACAGCTAATTAGTAACATGACGAACTTGCATTTCAACGTAAATTTTCAAAAATTGAATGATAGGTTTTTATGCAAATAAAGTTTGTTGTTGTTTAAATTGTCTTAAAATAATTTTCCGTCTCCAAATGCGGAGAGACAAAAGAATATTGCTTTTTCGAATTGGTGACCCTATCCATACTCTGAAATATTTTAAAAGACACATGTTCGCTGACATATTTTTTATCTTTGCTGAAAAAAATTCATTATGGACCGATTAAAAGGCCCAGAAATATTGCGAATCAAATCCACTCAGACACTGTGGGGTATAGTAATTGTCACCCAATATCTCAAAAATAAATCTAGAAACCTATTGATATATCTGCTTTAAGGTGTATGAAACATACCAAATTAGAGATATACAATATATGAAAAAAATTGAACGACAGGTATTTTTTCAGCTAAAGGTCCTTCTTCCCCTTAACATGATTAAACTGATTTAAACCATATTTAAGATCATTTATAAACATAGCAAAGTGAGATAAAAGGTGATACTAATCGTATAGAAATTTATATGACTAATGGACATCCGTAGAAATTTTTTCTCGGGAAACAGAACTATTATTATTATAGTTAAAGTTAATTTGCAGTGAAATATAACAAACTAAAAGGTGCACATCTAAGAAACACAAATTCTAAGCCTAAAATACATACACTGTATAAATTAACTTAACTGTGAGGATGTGAAGCAGACAAAATAAATAAATAAAATGTGAAGAAATCTTGCCGAAACTTGGGAGGAAATACTGAGGTAATGTAACATATATAGATAACGAACAGTATTCAAGATCAAAAGTCCATAAAACAATACAAAATAGGAACAGATCAAACAAAGACCTCCAAAACATCAGAGGTGGGATCAGGTGCTTTGAGGAGTG
Source organism: Saccostrea glomerata (assembly GCA_003671525.1). Classification (NCBI taxonomy): domain Eukaryota; kingdom Metazoa; phylum Mollusca; class Bivalvia; order Ostreida; family Ostreidae; genus Saccostrea; species Saccostrea glomerata. The sequence continues at coordinate 21,794 of PRKT01000833.1, read as the reverse complement.
AGCATCTTCGATCCTGCTGACAGGTCACTCCCGCCAAGTGCTCATTGTTATAGAGCGTAGTAGGTCAGGGAGGATTCTGTTAAAACGCTCACACTGGCCATTGCCTTGGGGGTGATAGGCTGTAGTTCTGGATTTCTTGATGTTATATAGCGAGCACAGTTGTTGTATTATTTCTGCCTCAAAACACTTTCCTTGGTCGGAATGAATTCTCTTACACACACCAAATACACAGAATAATTCCTTCACTAACACTTTTGCCACAGTCTGTGCCGTTTGATCCCTTGCTGGAATTGCGATGATCCATTTACTGAATACATCTGTTAACACTAACACATTCTCGTATCCCTGGGATTTTTCTAAGATGGAAAAGTCTATAGCGATACATTCCAATGGCTCCGATGCATTTAAATGTCCCATGCTGGTGTGTATTGTTGGTGGCGGTATTTTTGAAACGGCGCAACGTTCACATTTCTGGCAATAATTCTTGATGTCCTTGAACATTTGTGGCCAGTAGCATCTCTGATGATGTTGAAAGTTCTTTGGATTCCCTGATGTCCGTTCTCGTCGTGCAAACTCTGCAGTACAACGTCTTTTAGACACACAGGAAGATCATTTTGATTCAGGTCACCAAGTTTCGGATCACTAATCCGTCTATGAATAACACCATCACAAATTTCCAAGTTCTTTAGTTGACGTAGCAGAATCTGAACTTTTTAATTTTGTTTGCGCACAAAACTTGGTTTTGGTACAGATTTTGACACAAGGAATTCTCTGCACTTTCCAATCACAGGGTCCTTAGATTGTAAATCCTGAAGATCATCACTCGTATAACTAGGGAACGTATCACAGTATGAAACATCTGTTGACTCAATAAATATCACAGATGATTGAGCTGCTTTTATATCTGTTGGTATGCTGGTTCCTTCGATACACTGATTCAAAATTTCACTGTCCGATGAAAGTCGGGATAACACATCAGCGTTGGTGTTCTGTTTACCGGGACGGTATTTGATTTCAAAGTCGAAGTCTGCTAACTGTGACGCCCACTTTCGTTCGTATGCTCCGAGTTTTGCTGATGACAAATACTTTAAGGGATTGTTGTCTATGAACACGACAAATTTATTTCCAAGTAAGTAGTCTCGGAAGTTTTCGGTCACGCTCCATTTGAGTGCAAGAAGTTCCAGTTTCAGACTGCTCATGGTCTTTGATGATTTTTCATTAGGTCTCAGAGAACGGCTAGCATAAGCAATGACCACAGTACGTCCATTTTGTTTCTGAGATAACACAGCTCCCAGTCCGTGTGCACTAGCGTCAGTTTCCAAAATGAATGGAGACGAAAAGTCAGCACATCCTAGTAACGGTGCTGATGACAACATACACTTGAGTTTTTCAAAAGAATCCTGACATTCCCTTGACCATTTGTCACCAAACGTTGTCTTAGGATGCTTAGCGTTCTTTTTGGCGATTTCTAGTAGGGGTTCTGCAATCTGCGAAAAATGTTCTATAAGTCGGCGGTAATATCCCGCAAATCCAAGAAATGATTGAACTTCCTTCACATTCTGTGGAATATTCCAGTTCACAATGCACTTAATTTTATCCTCATCTGTGCTAATTCCATGTTCACTGACCACATGACCTAGATATTTCACAGAAGGCTTGAAAAATCGACACTTTTTCATTTTCAACTTAAGTCCATGCTGACGTAAGATGGAAAACATCCTGTCTAGACGCTGAACATTCTCACGAATTGACTTTGAAAAAACAATTATGTCGTCAAGAAATACAAGGAGAATTCTTAAAACTTCTTCACGGAAACAATGTTGCATCAGGCGTTGAAAAGTTGCAGGTGCGTTTGTAAGAGCAAATGGCATGCGCAAGTATTCATACAGTCCAAAAAGAGTAGTAAAGGCTGTTTTCTGTATGTCCTCTTCTGCAATTTCAAGTTGATTGTACCCGGAAGTAAGATCTAATGTGGAAAATATAGACGATCCATATAAAGCATCAAACATTTCTTCCACTCTTGGTAGGGGGAATTTGTCCTTGATTGTTTTCTCGTTCAGTCTCCTGTAATCTACGCATAGTCGCAAAGAGTTGTCTTTCTTCCGCACGAGTACGATTGGAGAAGCGAAAGGGCTTGTACTTTCACGAATAACACCATTATCCAAGAGCTTTCGGATATGTTGTTTTACTTCCTCGTATTGGGACGGAGGGATGCGACAATACTGCTGCGAAACTGGTTTATTATCTGTAAGATGAATACGATGCTGCACTGTACTGGTACATCCAATATCATCGTCGTTTTTACCAAAAACGTCACTATATTTCCAGAAAAGCGAGCTGATCAATTCTTTTTCCTCATCACTGCAATCAAGCTGATAAATGTCATCAGGTAACTGAAATTTTTCATCAGGACACAGATCATTTTCAGTTTGACGCTTCTGAACAAACACTTCTTCTACACTTCCAATGCGGTTGAAACCAATGGTCGAATTTTCACTTTGAATTTCACATTTAGAAACCGTACCAATCATGGTTCGCGGTTTGATTAAGATATCCTCATCACCGATGTTTGCGACTCTGACCCATAATTTTCCTTTGGTAACGGTATTACAGGTATGCACAGTCCTGAAGTTTCTATGTAAGTGTCCTCCATTGATCAAGGGATCAACAACCACGTCACCATTGATATGAGTTCCCGTACACTCGACAACAACAGCGGTATTGGCTGGAATGCAAACAGGTAGTGCTCCGTTCACTCGAGCGAATCCATGAATAACTTTCCTATCGAACACACTGTTATCTGTGAATATTTCATTTAAATTCCCATCGACCGGAACGTTACAGGTAGATAAAATATTCTTACAAACACTAAGAACATTCATGCCAATAAGACCGGGTATAGCTTCCTTGCGCTTTCTGGTTTCACTATCACTGACGTCTTTCACAATAAGGAAACCACGTTGCGGAATAATATTCCCTTGATACTGAACATCAATTTCTATGTAGCCTATATACGGTATGTCAAGTCCATTTGCTGCTTTGAGTTGAATAACATTGTTTTTGATGAGAGTTGTTCCTAGAGGTAGAATAAATTCATTGTAAAAACTTTCTGTTAATGTTGACACCATAGAACCGATATCCACTAAACATTGTATTTTAACATTACATACACAAATATCAATCACAGGACACTTTCCAATAACACGATGAATAAACGATGAGTCCTGCTGACTGTCATCCATTGCCGGACTCGCTCCAATAGATGTTACATGTTGTCCGACGCTTTGGTTGCTGTTTCCCGAAATTTAGATCTACAATTTCTTTTCATATTGCCAATTTTTCCGCACTCAAAACACACAGGTGGAGGACGTGAATAGTTTCGACTTTCTTTTGTTTGTTGACCGGCCTCTCGATCTCTGATCATACTTGTGAGGGAATATATCTGCTTTTGTTGCGCTTCAATGATTTTGTATAACTGTTCTGTGTTAAGCGAATCGGATGAATGGGAATTTAAATTTTGTTGATCCTCGATCGTGTTCGGCTGGTGTACTTGTGTAGCTGCTTTATTTTCTGTTGTTTCCTCTTCTTCACTGAACAATATGACTTCATCTCTGAAAGTGTGAAATTCTGTAGGGTTGTTACGCAGTAATCTCTTTGATTCTTTCCTCAGAAATGGATCCTTTAGTCCATTAGCAAAATTTTCACACAGAGTTAGTTGTTTATTTGGAAATACACTTTTGTCTTTTCTGAGCACGATTTGGTATAAATCTAAAAATGCGTATGAGTAGTGTCTGATTGTTTCTACAGCAAAACTTGTTTAGTACGAACACGGATATTGCGAATTTACAAATATAGCGAAGTCATCTTGGATTCCCAGCTATACAAATTTAATAAATTTCTTATACGGTTATAATGAATTACGGATATAGCGAAGTAATTTCATTGGTCCCTGTGACTTCATTATAACAGAGTTTTGCTGTATATCTTGCTGATTTCTCTCAAAAAACTTCTGTTGTAGTAAGGTTACAGATTCTGGGTTACCAAATGCTGAACGGAGACAGTCCAATATATCATACGGATCCTGTGGAATTTCTGGTCGGAATTTTATTTCTTCTTTAGCTTGGACCTCTAAGTGAGAATAATCAAATCAACTTTCTCTGAATCTGTGTACGTTCTTGCCGAAAATGCAATGTCAAGGTCATCCAATCGTGAATAGAAATGTCAGTTTTTGATTTTGGCCGTCCAGAAAATGTCTTGATTTTCCTAGTTTCCGGGAGAAAAGTTTGTTTTTCAATAATGGTTTTTGAATGTGAGATGATTTTCGCTTCTTGTAGTTCCATTTCCAGTTCACGAACACGGTGTTGAAATTCTGCTTTCCTCATGATTTAGACACAGGTAAATAACACAGGTAACGGTGGATAGTACTCACAGTGGAATTCTCTCAATCTATAGTAAGCCGTTGGAGCATGAATGGTATTCACTGTGAAATTCTTTGTCACAATAATAGCGGTGAACATTTAAATGGCTGATATCACGAAATGAAATAAACTTAGCTGTATTTTCTGCTATCTTTGGAAACTAAATTCCTACGGTGGCCAATGTCTGTAGATGATGTTTTTTTCTCGCAGCGCCATGATGCAACCGAGCAGTTAATGGTAAATGATGACTCAGATGTTGGTATCCATTTTATTTATTGAAGAATTAGAATAAAGACATTGACCTATAACAAATACAAAGAATACATTAGAAAAAAATACATATAATTTCATAAACATTGACAATAATTTACCGTTTATGCAGTATACACATAGAAGATAGAAAAAACGTACTGTAGCAAAATAAACTTTGAACCCACAGACAAAATGTAAGAATTTACTGAGACAACTTTAACTGCAAAAAAACGATAAAGTATGAACTTCGCAATTAAAATAACTAGTTATATCCAATCTTTAATAGTAAAGTAACAAATAATTAAATATGAAAGTTACATACCACAAGATGCATTGGATATCAGCCGTATATAATTTCTTCTTTTAAAATGTAATACTGCCCAATTTTACTTAGTTTGAACGGTTACTTATACTCAAGGTAAATTAAAACTATTGGATAATATCAAATGAACCAATGAAATTGAAGATAAAAAATATTTAAGATTACTTTAGATGAAACGAAAATGATTCCAAAACGAATAAATACACAAGATAAATTATAATAGTAAATTTGGTCTACCACATATAGTCGGGAATAAGGGAAAAATCCGTTGACAATTCAGGGATAAATCATGATCTAACAATTAGTTTGAAAAACGTCAGTCAGCGTTTGTCTCAATGATAAATTGTATTCGCTGATAAGGTCATATCGACCATTGAACTTACGAAATTATGACTTTAAACGAAACTGCTGATGTTAAATGTATATTGCTGCCTAAGTTAGGGAAGTTGACGATAGAAAAGTTAAAGTCATCACGTTTATCTTAGAGCTTGGTTGTTAATTCACCACTTATGCCTTTTTAAATTAAAATATCTAAATATATGAAACAGATATGTAAGACTCTTTAGTACATGTTTCACACCTCGAACAAAGGGTTTTTGCTGCTGCCAAATCACATGGTACACACCAAGCCCAAGCTTCATGGTTGGGTGACTCTGCCATTGTGTGCATAATTATTGAGCAAATCATTACCAATGATAGTTTACAATCATGGTGGACACAAGACAAGGTCACCAAACAATGAATAATGAACGTGATGTGCTACATAGTGACAAATATCTACAGTTTCATAAATAAGTATAGGAAGAAAGATCTCTTTCTTTTCCCCTGTCTTTCTTCCTGAATTATTCAACTTCAGTCAAAATTAAATTATGAAAGAAATAAATAAAAATTGAAATTCAAATCACAAGTAAAATACAAATTTAAGAAATGTCTATTGATTGAATATATAGGATTTACCGTTTACATTGGTACTTTAATCAGAATTATCGCATCAAGAAGTGAGAACAGTATAATTTTACTTACTGTTTTATCTATTCTTTGATTCAAATTAAACAGATATGGACTGACTGGGACACAGCAAAAAGTCTATATATGATTTTTTTTTCAAGAGGTTCAAATACGCAGGAAGTATCCTATATTGCTCTAGTTGTGTACATGTATATCCAACCGTAAACCTTTCTTTTCCCGCTTTTCATTTACTGTGGAATTCTTTGCTTTCCATGAGAAATTTATCAATTTTACCCCCCAAAACAAATGTTTAATTATGCATGTGTCCACAAAACTAAAATGCTCCTGTTTTAAACCCATTAAAATGACATGACGATCTTCATACAGAGATTTTTTGAATCTATAGAAGTGAACCTGTATTGTGTTTGAAAACTACTCACTGTAGACCGTCTGCTGACAGGTACATATTACCCCGAGGGTATAATTATCACATCTGGGCCTGTACAGCATGACAGCAGTCAGGGTCAAGCTGTCGTTATCTTGATCAAATAATAAGAAACAGACAAAGAATTGTAATTAAATAGAGACAAAAAGGGCTAAATTTCTACTGTGAAGCATGTACTAAGTATGCTCCGCTCGGCACCAAATCTCATGGTACTCGGGAAAAGTTTATCAACATATGCTAGGTATCTTTTATCTCAAGCTCACCAGGTTATATCGTATCGACATAAGAATGAAAATAACCATCATTAATTGGCAGTAGGTCGTCGATATATCTAAATTTCGAGTTGAAGGTCGCAGTGTTTTCTTCTTTTCATGCATACGATTTTGCACAAATTCTGCTTCATATGAATACAAAAATAAGTCTGCCAATATCGATGCATTAGAATTCCAATAGATTGTTGAAAGAACTGGTCTCCAAAATGACATAGATATTGTCAATCAAACACTGAAACATCTTCTTGATGTCGAAGTAAATATACAATGAACATAAAGAACCAAAATCAGTATAAAAATTCCAGAATACTAAGCGGCTGAAAGGCCAGCACACCATCGTTCTCTCCAAACTAAGGATGTTTTCTTATTAAACATCATTTCTGTATCGGCTATACCAAAAGGTTATATATTTATAAGAATAAATCACAGATATATTAACATATAACTGAATAAGGGAAAGAGAAGCAATACAAAAAAATTATTAAGAAATACTGCTTAATTTAGTACGTTTACAACACGTAGATGGATTATTCAATTAGTCATTCATTTGTTTATTTTTTTTTCCAAAGAAGGTTCGACTGGATGATAAAGAGACAGACATAAGGTAATTTCTATAGGGAGATGATTGTTGGTAATAACGTAGATAACATATAAGTGTAAAGATTTACTGCACTTAACAACCCTAAAATATGACCTTATTTTTGGAAAAGTAACGATGAAAGTTTACACAAAGTTTATATCATATATATATATATATATATATATATATATATATATATATATATATATATATATATATATATATATATATATATATATATATATATATATATATATATATATATATATATATATATATGTCATACCTGTTATGGAAACGAAATAAATATTAATTTTATTACTTTCCAGCTAAAACTAGAGATAACCATGAGATCGCTTTGTGTCACATTATTGTGTGTATTAATACATTCTGAGGTTTGTATCCATGATATTATTAAAATTGATTTCAAAACAATATTAACGTACTTTTTAAAGGTTTTTTGGTTTTACTTTCTAGTTTACTTGATCAAGGGATTTTCAATTCTTATATAACCTAACTTTAGCTTAAGAATGTGATTTTGCAGCAATATTTTATTTGACTCATTTATATTTTACTAAAGATCATGCGCGGTGCAGGGTGTGCATCCTCTGAGATCTTTGAAATAGGTAAGAAAAATAATCTGGAGATATATACCTGATAAAAAGAGGTATCTTTATGTGAGTATATGACAAGGAATTTTAATCTTTAGGTAAATCTATTCTTTGAAAATTGTAATATCTTCAATTTGTGTGTGATTAATTTCCCAAAACCCACCTTAGTAAAAAGATAACAATCAAATAACATGAAAGATACTATTTACGTGATCCAGCCTTGAACGAAGAGGTAAAATTTTATAACTTAAACAACATTTATCCATCATTTCCCTGTCTTCTTGTGTAGCCGATGAAGAAATAATTCTTAGGAAAAAGTTCTTACCTTGGAGAAAACGCTCAAGCATAGCTGAGCAAAGATGTACTAAGGCAAGTGAGGGAGAGGTTCGGAATCACAAACTGATGTTGAAGGAACTCTTCTCTCAGATTGAAGAAGCAATGGATTGCATGTGAGCTATGAATTTTTCCATTTTATGAAAGCAAACCCTCTTTATTCAGCTAAGATTACTATTTCTTGGTATTACCTGCAAGTTTTGTGTTTAAAACTTCATTTTTCATTTTCAAAAAAAAATCTTTTTATTTTTATTTTATCCTTCAGGATATATAAAAATCATTGTGATATTGTATCTTTATACATGTATATTTATTTATATAATAACATTTATGCTGGCAAAATGTTAATGTGACCAAGTGAAATAATGATGGCACTGTAGGTTTTTATGATTATTAACGTAACATACGTGATTTTACAAAAAAAATATAAGTACATGTAAATATATACAATTTATACATAGTAATGCATTACTTATGACAAGTAAATACATATTAAACTTTATTACTGATAATCTTAGTCGTTCATTTACCAAGAAGGATATGGAGATAACGAACAGTATTCAATCTCAACGTCCATTAAACAATATACAAAATAAGAGCAGAGCAAACACGGGCCTCTGAAACATCAGAGGTGGGATCAGGTGCCATGGAGGAGTGAGCATCCCCTGCCGACCGGTCACACCCGCCGTATGCTCGTTGTCATGATCAGGAAATAACGGAAAAAATCCGTCGTCAATTCAGTGTATAAATAATGGACTAACAATTGGTATGAAAAACGTCAGTCAGCATATGACTCAATGATAAATTGTATTTGCTGACAAGGTCATTGTATCGACCATAGAATTTACGAAATGATGACTTTAAACGAGACTGTTGATATTCTTGTTTTATCAACTTGCTTGTCAATAATTTACCTCGTTTAAGAAATTGTTCATACGTAGAGCACGCTCTTGCGTAACGAATCAACTGAGATATATATACTCCGTATGCAGGTGATGAAGGTATATTGCTGCATAAGTAAGAGAAGTTGACGATAGAAAACTTAAAGTCATCAAGTTTATCATAAAGAAAAATTGTAATTTAAAGTTATAATTATATAATAAAATACCTTGTGCGAGGTGGAAGTGTCTAATCAGGGCGCTGGATCTGCAGTGATTTGAATTTAGATTTGGCTAGCTTATAATACAAAAGGAACGATCGGATTTGATGGTTCATTATGGAAACAGCCAATGAAAATTCTTAACCAATAGTAAATCAAAGAAAATGCTCACCAACTCAATCCACCTGCGCACACTAACTAACCAAACTTTAATCTCAAAGACATCGTTCAATTTTTAGAAACGTAGTTAAATGCAGAATTTAATAAAAGTAATTAATATATATAAATCCGCCCACATTAAGTCGACAAATCAGAGTAGTTAACAATTAACTTAATTTAATTTTTTTGAAGAAAACATATTTTTAACAGCAGGTATTCAACGTTTGAAAGGGATATTGCTTGCAAAAGATGGCTACTCAACAAAACCCTCAGCGCCATAATGCTAGTAATGATGCAAACTTCATATGGAATTGAAGATTCTTGTTCTGATGTTGATACGTATGAATCTGCCATGTGGATTATATCTACTGATTTCCTGAACAGCTTAAATGACACTGGAACAATGTTTGAAAGTGTTCTTTTGGATGCGGATATAACCATAATAGTTGAAAAGTATCACACAGATAGTTTTCCTAGTTTCTTTTTAAACAGTGGATGTCTACAAGATTACTTATATTTGGAGAATTCCCGATCAAGTTTGTGCAATAAAACAATAATAGTATCTGTGTGCGAATTAGAAGAATATTTTTATGTCTTATTGAATGATAGAAACTGCTCAACAAATATTCATTTCAAGTCAAGATGTGCATGGTTGTATTCATCATCGCCTTTGTTGATACCTGGGAAATATATTGAGGAAGAGGGATATTATTTGAAAATATTTTACGGGTAGGCATATTAGAATTTGAATACATTGTGCATGTATATATGTAAACATGAGGAAAGTAAGGAAAATAAGTCTGTAAGCATATGACAATTATTTGTTCGTTTTTGCAAATTCGGATAAATCTCTATTTTTTAGCTTGTATGTTGATTATTTGTAGCTGTTTCCATACATCTCAAGTTATCATTTATTTTATCATGTTTGCTTTCATAGATTTATGGTCAAACCTTTTGCGAAAACTTACTCAAATATCACATTGATGACAACAGATCTCTTTGATATAGGTAATGTTTTACTATTATTCATAAATGATAACTTGCCCGAAATGTTAACCTCTGCAGTATTTGTTTAGCTTATTGCACAAGGGTCAAACTAGCCAAATAATTCAATAGATAATTTACCTTAATTAACATATTGGTTCAAATTATTGAATGGATTATTTTGTGTTTCAGATTGGTGTAGCGACAATTCTTTCAGTTTGCTCTGCTTTGAGTTGCTCTTGAATTCAATGTCTTGTGGATATGATATACGAACCATTCCAACTTTGGATGCCTGCCTTAACAATACCGAATTGACCTTTTTATTACCTATATTGTTCGCAGAGAGAACTGATTTTACAACTATATATTCGTGTGGAATGTTAAAAAAAGAAAGGAGTGCGTCCTGCATTTATATGTATACATGTCCAGTGTTCCTATTATTGAACGATGATTTTAAAACCATCAGTCGATATTGTATTCCTGAAAATAAATTCTTTTATCGATCTAGGATTACGATGATATTTCCAGCGACCATCAGCTTAAATGAAATTATTTTTCTTCTTCATTTTTCAAGTAATATTAAAATGACGTCAAATATCAAATGTAATTCATCCATGTCCAATGGCGCATCAACCGATTGTTCATTTTGGTACAATATTCACCATAAATACATGGATATAGCAGATTTTTTTAACAGGGAAGAAGAATTTCAATTTATTTACCAAATACCAAAGACTTCCCCATGCAACTCTATGATAAGCAAAGAGATATTGCAAATGGATTATATTATATGTAGCAGAGGTAAGTATTAAGTTAATTTACATGGAATATGCAGATGAAGGAAATGATTTAATGAATTTTCAATTTAATCAAAATGAGTTGCCAAGAGTGTTAAAAGGGTCAAGTCCGTCTCTAATATACGTTTAACTAATATATATTTGTACATTTGTAGATGATGAAAGATGCATTGATTATTTTGTCCTTGTCGTCAGTTATTTTTCATGCGAAGACGTTATTTTCTGTGGAAAGCTTTCAGTCAATCAAACATTGGATTTTACATTTACCTTGATGATTCAAAATGTTCCTATAAATGAAAGTTGGCATATCCATTCGGAAAAACGTAGTGTTACAGACTTGACTGAATTGTTTTATTTTATTAGTGGATTAAGTGAAAATATAAAATGTTTCAAAACTACTTCAAAAGAAAATTACTTTGATAAGTTGACGACCATCCAAAACAATTGTATAATTAGAAACAAATCAAATAGATATTTTAATATCTTTCAGAAGAATGAAAGGTTGTGTCAGGCTTGCCAGTTAAATAAATTCGTGAATGAAGCAAACAACCTAGCATTCAAACAAAGGGAATACATAGCATTCAAACAAAGGGAATATATCTGTGTTTATATAACAACAAGTGCTCATTTTAGTTTTCAAAAATATAATGTTACCTCAAAATACAGAGTGCAGCACTCGGGGACACCTCCAACGACGTGTGGAAACTCTGATCAGAGAAAAGATAAAGTGTACAGATATAGGCTTGGGAAAATGAAAACTCTGTAGGTTTTATTTTAGTAATTTAAAATAGATTTTAAAGATAAAAACAGTCAAACTTCTTAATTCTGTTTCGTTTAATTCTAGTAATTTTGATTTCAAGAAGTAATCGGGATTTTGACAATACAAAAACGATAAATTACGTTATTTTAAATTATAACTTTTAATGAACTTTTTGTTATGACTTTTGTTATTTTTTTTTTTACATAGCGAATATCTAATCAATAGATGGACGGATTTCAACACCTCAAATATATCAGGTAAGATTCTTTTAAGTTATTTGATTTATTTGAGCTTTTGTTATTATCGAATAGCAGTAACATGTAACGAGAAGCGTATTTACTTTTTTCAGTTATCTTGGATGGCAGTCACCTGGAAGCGGAAGTTACTAATAGTTCAATGTTATACAGATATATCAAAAGGTGTATCGAACGTTCTACCTCAGGGTCTTGTAAAACTGATAAACAACCTACCTTACAACACACTTTGTTTGAACCAAAAAATGATTCTAACGTAGCGAATTGGAAAAGCTTGCAAAGGAAACGGAATATAGAGGAAAGGGATTTTTTGTTTTCAGTATTATTTTCAAACAATAACACAGCATATGCCAGCTATAATAAAGTGGTGTTCGAAAACAGAACAAGAACAAGAAATTGCACTACGATTCGTCCCCATTTTAACTACAGTGGCGTTTCCTTGAAAGAGAATGCGTCTTTATCCTCAAATATTACAAGTAGTATATTCATATCCGATGAAAACTCAGAGATTTACTTCATACGCATTTTTATGAATGTTCTTTTCATTTTATTATTGAAGTGTAAATATAAACGTCTAGCATTTGTGTCTTCATTGGATAACGCAAAAGAAGATCATAATCTTCAGTATTTTTGCCAGTCAACAAAGTTCTCATCAGAATCTGTAAGTGGAACATTGGAAGACTTTGATAATATAAGTGAGTATTGATAGCTTTTTATAAAAAAAAAATCATAAATCATATTTTTTAGTTTGAATATTGTTTGTTATCTTTATATATTTCATTTTAGATATGTGTTATACTTATAATCTGTTCATTAGGCAGATAAATGTTTTCTTTTTTTAATGTATTCATGCTTAATTTATTCCTAAGATGCAAATTGTTGCAAAACAAAAAATAGACATTTCTGCGAAATCCCTGCATTTGTTTACTCGTGATAGATTTTTTTTGAATTTTCAGTAGTTATTCGCACTCCTGAAAATATATATTAACCGGTAAAAACGTCATGTCTCACTTCAAAATTAATTTTCATATACGTATAAAATTATGAACTTATGTATTTTTTCTTTATTTTAATACAGCGTGAAATTAACTTGTTTTTGCCCGTTTGTATTTTTTAACATCTGACTAAACATGTACCACGTGGGATTCTTTTTTTTTATCAAATCAAACAACTTATTTTACGCTATAAAAATAAAAAACAATATTTTTAAATTACACATTTTAAACAGGTATTGGATACCTTGATCATACAGTTCAAGTCACATTTTTAGTAGAAGCTGTTTTTGAGGCAATGTAAGTATGAACCTTACTTAAAGTAATATGTATACAATCATGTATATTAAGAAAGGTTGGTATTTTTGCTATGTAGATTTCATCCAGTCAAACTTGTGAGAACAATAGTTTTTCTCCTGTCTGTCCTGTCTATTTGTCTGCAAATGCTTACCGTATATACTCGCCTATAAGTAGGTCCGCCTATAAATCGGTTGCATTTTTGTAGGCTATTTTTGAGGAATTTACCATTGATCCGCTTAAAAGTTGGTCCCAATTTGTGTCAATTTGAAATCAATGTTGTTATGTTTTTGACTGTGATCCAAGGTTTTTTCTTTTTTTGAGAACTTACGCAGTTATTTTTTTTATTTTCATTTATAATTCTATTTTATTATTTTTTTAAATAAAAAAGCATATTTTTTTTAAAAAACAATTTTATTTATTCAATAAATAGTGAGCCACCTTTGAAAATAAAAGCAATTATAGTTACTATTACAGAACACATCAATAGATATAGAATAGAGTTATAAGTCAATATGATTCAATACACATCATTGTCACTATGAGTTCACTGGCGAGTGTCGGGACAGGAAAGAAGTTCGTTGTCACTGTCAGCACAAGTTTCATGTAGGAGATGCTTCTGTAGCTCAGGGAGCGGAATGTCAACATAAAAGTCATCATCACTTTCACTGGACACAGACTTGAGGAAATCACTGTACCGAATGTCATCCTCACTATCTTCCATACTGTTGCTTATGCCGCACTTCTTGAAAGAATGGGACATAGTCTCTATGGAAATAGAATCCCACGCGTCCTTGATTCATTGCGTCACTAGGCACAGACTTGATCGCATGATTTTTCTTCCGGTGGTGTATTCTTTTTCCCCGCTGTCCAGAATTTTCGTATTTTGGCCTCAAACGGCTTGTTCAGGGACACGACGATGTTGAAGGACACTAGTACAGCCGCCGAGAATCACAGCTTGGGTGACACTCATTTGTTTAAGAGTTCTTTTCATTTTGTTCTATAAGTGACCATGAAACATCTTCCCACAAAAGAAGACTTTTCTTGTTGATAATGGCACCAGGACGGTTTCCCAAGATTCTTTGCAACCACATATCGCACAGATCCTCGGTCATCCAGCCTTTTTCGTTCACTTGAACAAGGACACCAGACGCAATCTTTTCCTTGGGCATGGCTTTACGCTTAAAGATTACCATTGGCTTTAACTTTGATAGGGAAGTCGTGGATTCTGCATTGTTTTATGAAGAATTGATGAAAGTTCTGGACTTTGGTCTCCACGTCGGCAGGCAGTTTCTGGGCGCTATGGGTCCTCTGTCGTAGAGCTAGGCCGTGCCGTTTCATGAAACGACTGCGCCATCCTGCAGACGCTTTGAAGTCATCCGGGGCAAGGGTCTTGTCTGCGTTGTGTCTCTGAATGGCCTGGAGGCGAAAGGCGTTTCTTGTGACGATGTACCCTTGCTGTCTGAGATCAGTCACCCATTTCATTAACTCTCTTTCAAGCATGGAAACAGGTGAGGGGGTGGTGCGGATTTTCTTCACTGGACTCTCTACTGCCTGCAGGACACTCTTCTTTTTTGCCAGTCTCTGATCGGTTTTTCATTGATGCCATACTCTCTCTCTCAGCCGCTGCATTGGTATGAGATTCAGCGTATGAAACAACTTTAAACTTAAAGTTGGAATCATCATTTTGAGGCGCTCAATGTCCAAGCCATCTATTGTTAGCAATTATCCTTCATTTACCGACATGTACGGGTAAACAATTATTGTTTTTTAATTACATATCCCTTCCCTGACACCATGTTTATTTAGTGGCACGCGTCCTGAGAAAATTGTGAACCGGTAATGACAATAATTAATTTCCTAAGTAACTGAGTTTTAATAGTAAAGAATATTATTTTGAAATATTTTAAATATGAAATTGTCACGACACCCTATTAAGCTTGATCAGTGATAACAAGATTGTTTTTCTATTTACAAGTTTATATAAAAAAAAAATATATACAAATATACAAAATAAAAATTGTAAAATTTCAAAATGTCTATCAGTGTCCATCCTGAGACCACATTTCTGTATCCGTCCCCGCCTCCTGTGTTTAACGGTCCATGACCTACGGGTACCACGCCCTTGCACTGAATGCCATAACGTCCTCGACGTCCCGATTATCCCAAGCGTCCCAAGCGTCCACAGTGCTGACAAATCCAAGAAACCACGTTTCCCCACACACGGCCTCGGCCGAGCGTACCACGCCCTCGTGTATAGTCACCTAAGTTGCCACCGCCGACAGCACCAAACCATTGTGTAACCACATTTACGTACATGTATCTAGAGGGACCTTCAAAATATGCGTATACAAATATAAGATTGACCCCGAACGGGCTGCCTTACAACACAGCATAAATGTTTACACATATAATTAATTTTCAAACATACAGTTTAAACTAATATGTATCACACCGTTTCTTACGGCAAAGCAAAATAATGTACAATATAACGTTACACTCTAAGTAATAAACATATATTATTACTTTACGCTTAAACTCACGGCATGTGCACGTGGTAATATTTCCCGTATACACTTTCTCGTGAATAAAAATAGAGTAAGCTCAATTAATATAAACACTGCATTACTTTTATTTATAATAAATGTAAGTAAATTACACTTATCCTGATTTGAGATTCAGTTACCTCGAATAAAAATACCTAACCCTCCATGGACATGTGAAACTAATTCCACTGGTCAAGGAAAACGTGCGCTACCCAAGACAAACCTGACATCACCTTATATAGCGACTGGCCCAATATTTAAATCACCTGAGCGTCACAATGGGGCTCCTTGCAGGATAAACGCTAAATACAAATAAGGGTCAACACAGGGCAATACTAATTAAAGAAAAACAAATAAACATATAACAAAATCAACTTTGATTGTGACAGGCATTTAATCGGGTTCGCAATTCAATTTTACCGAAAAACGACATGAATTTACAGTGCAGTACCGCATGTCACAAGAAGTTACTAATAGGAATAGTTATTTATATAGTTAACAAAATACTCAATACACCCTAAAGAAAAAACTAATTAATTGTGTAAATAGATGTACTTTATGTATAATATTGCAATAAATAGATAATATATCATGTGTCCAGATGATTGTCAACAATATACGTTCAGCGTTGTGTAAAATACTACATTTTGCCGTCAGGAAAAAATACCAATTTTTGATGACTCGCCAAAAAGTTGGACATAGAGTTTTAGACCAAAAATTAACTCCCAAAAAAACGACTTATAGGCGAGTATATACGGTAATTGCATACGACATTTGATCGTAAACTACATTATTTATCATACTTACAGTACTTTTTTATTATGCGTTTGATGAGATAGGTTTATTGATGGATTGTATGTTGTTTAACATCCCTCAAAGGATTTTCCACTCATTTGGAGACGTAACTGTATGACGCTAGCGGGCTTCAAATTAAAGCCTATACTCTGCACTCAGGGCCATTGAGCACTGAGGATTCTTTATCGTGCCAGCGCCTACCGTGACACGGGACCTACGTTTTTAAGGTCATATCCGAAAGACCCGTGACTTTCACTTTTAGTGCCGAGCGCTTGGTGAAGGAACAGTCACTACCTTTGTTTACGTCTTAGGTATGACGCGGCGCCGCGAAAGAGAATCGAACCCGGGCCTCCCGATCACGAAGCGAACGCTCTACCACTAGACTACCGGGACCGATTTTAATTAGGTGGGAAAAGCATATTTAAGTTCATTAAACCATACCTTCTTTATTGTGGTAAAAAAGATGCATTTGTAAAATTGTAAACATTTCAAAACTTACAGACAATTGAACTGTGTGCTGATGGCCAACGAGAAGCGATGTTAACGTTCCATAGCGACGTCTACTGTGACACCTGTAATAATAATAATTTTTGGGGATATTTTGGTTACCCAACATTACTTTTAGGAGTATTAATTTGTTTGACAAGCATATTCAACATTTTCATTTTTAATATAGAAAAAAAAACATATTTAACTAGTAAACATATTGTTCCGTTAACAATTACAGGCCTTTCAAACTTTTTAAGTGTTTCCATGTCATTTGTTTTGAAAAAAGAAGAAGAAATGCAAAAAAAAAATATTCATCAGGAATTGAACTCAAAATCCATAGGTTATGAGTAAGGTACGCTAACCACTAGGCTACGTATTCCTATGGTGTTTGAAGTAATCTAATTGTTCAAGAATAAAATAAATGCAGGAATCTTTAGAATCGGTAGGGAAAGAAAGAAGTGTCCTAAGAAATAGTTCCTGAACCCCCAGGCTGTATGAGTAAACGTCAACACTGTCGCATATAAGGAAAATGTATTTGTGTACTGTACCCTGATTCATCTATATATATAATTTGAGAAGGATGAATTTTTTGGTTAGTAGTGAGATTCAGCATCGTTCAAAGCTAAGAAGATCCGGTTCGTATTTGGGTTAAATTAAATATATGTAGCAGAAATTAAACTCCCAACATGCACTTTTTAGAAAGGGAACGACAAGGAAAGCGAGATTTTCTAGAAACTGATTAGAAGATCGGGTTCGTGTTTGGGATAAATTAATTATATGTAGCAGAAATTTAACTCCCAAGGAACACGGCAAGGAAAGCGAGATTTTATGGAAACACATTAATTCTAAATAAAATTCAAATAAATTCCCCATGTAAAAGAAATAAATATTGTTTAGTTTTTCAATGTTATATCAAGAGAATCGAATGTTATGAGCGGCATCTGAAGAAGTGGCTGATAAAATGTTTAGACCATTTCTTTGATCATCTGCACTTTTAAAAGTTTCAAACACAAAAGAATTTGTTGTTGTTGCCCTTACAACTCATGTCTTCTACATACTCGCAAGACAGTTTCTCTGGCGTTTATGCTACATTTGTTCGAGATTGTTTGTTAATTTGAGGTCTGATTTGAATTTTAGAGAAATATTCCACAATTTGTTGATGTAATTAAAAAAAAGAGGAGGAGTAAAATTATTTATGTTATGCCTCTTTGAAACTCACTGTAGTGTCAATTCCCATATCCTTAAGCCAGATTTTCACCTTAAGGTCAGGGCAAAGCTCAAGGTAATTAAAAAACTTAATAATTACTTTTGTGTTTAAACCTGATACTGGAACTAAATGAATGTCTTTACTTTTATATTTGTCCAATGTCAAAGTCCAAGGTCATTTTGATTAAATGTGATATTTTTCACAAATATTAAGACTTTCTAGTACACCTGTAGTCTGAAATGACCTTAAATATAACCTTGACCTACAATTCAAGGTCAAAACATGCCAATGCAGTTGGTCCAATGTATCTAGGCTTCACCATTCGAAGTGAAGTTCATTAAAAGTAAGCAGTCTAGACTTTTAGAAGGGACCAAATAATGATTTTGTAATGAAGAGTATTTCATTAGTCGTTGATGAAAGTTTGGAATCTCTAGGGTTTATGATGTTGAAGGAGTAGCTATACATGTAACAATGTTTAATTGTGAAATGGTTATCAATTCCGTGAGGGGTCAACTGCAGAAATCTTTAAGAATTTCTTATAGACTATAAATCTTTTTAAAGGGTTTGATACAAAATATCGTCTGCCGGAAAAATGATAGGGATAGCTAGTAGATTAATTGCTCTAGAACAATTAGAGCTGTAGTTAAATTTCAAAAAAAAGAACAAGAAATGGCTTTAATTTTTGCAAAATTGAAACTTAAAAAAAAGAAATTACCTTGACTTTTGATGTTGATAAAATTCTTAAGGCCAGGTCAATGATCAATGATCACCTTGCAGTTGGTTTTTACGACTTTTTGTTTACAAGTTTTTAGGCTTTTACGGTAAGTGCACAGACATAAAAGGGCAATAAGTCAGGTAAGGTCCATAGGATCCTTTCGCACTGAAGAGATTTAAGTTTTATCTCGAGAAACCAATAACATAAGTGAATGTTTAGTCATTGTGTTTCTTTGGCTTACAGTTTCAGTAAGTAGTTGAAGGAACAATACATTTTAAAGGGCTCAATCTTCGGGGACAAAAAAAAAGAAATTTTAAAATGATATATTAAAGGTGCTAAGATATTTTGGATATTTTAGATATATTAAAAGACAATTGACAACCAGATATATAAAAAGACCTTAATTTCTCATCTTTTGAAATAGTTTGAACTCTGACCTATATTTCAAGGTTAAATGTTAAAGAACCTAATGCATGTCTATATACTTTATTGTTCAAAAGTTTTTCATAAACATTCTAGGGCATATTTAATTGAAGGAGTTGACGAATCCTTTCAAAATGAATAGATTAAATAGAGTCCTTTATAAGTTTAAACCATTGAAAATAATAAATAACATAAGAAATAATAAACAGGGCAATTTCAATAGATCTTTTCGGAAAAGGTGGAAGACCTAAAAATACACAGAAAATATCATGATCAAGTAATCTTTCCACTGAAAGGTGTAAACATCTTTTAAATGAATTTTCTTTGAAATGTTTTTCTCAAGTTTAGAGAATATTTTACTGTTTAAAGTGCCTTTGTAATATAGATGTCAATATTGTACTCTTATTTCAGAATACTTGGGTATTTTTGGAGATTGCATTTCATTACCTGTTTCAGCAGTACAATGAAAAGGAATAGAACTGGATTTAAATTGTTAAATAAACTTAATTTAAAAATTCAAATAAAGTCGATAACAATACATATACAGTATTACTCTCCCACAAACGCAAAAAGCGAATTACCTGTCAAAAAATCAAACCCATCAAACATCATACAGGATTGTAGGGAAGCATATGATGATGTTTGCAAGGAAAGTGATACCAGACTTTCAGACGATAAAATGTCCGATGATAGTTTATTTTCAACCTTTTATCCTTCGCTATTGTTATCTGAGACTGAAGGAAGCAGTGAAGGAGATTGCAGTTTGAAATTGGAAACTGCTTACTGCATCGACGCACAGACTGTAAAATTTTTTAATGATTCAAGTGGAAAAATTTCAGACGGTGTAAACATTAGTAAAAATAACGTTTTTTATGATGATGATGATAATTGTAAGATGCCAAATAATGATGCTGAATTTCCTTCCGTAATGTCATCTGAGAATTGTGACATTGAACACACCACTGTTAAACACAGACAGAATCTAACAAATGAAGATCTAGAAGGCAATGAAACATCATTAAAAACCATTGGGAGTGATTCTTCTGTTGATGAATATTTGGAGTCCTCCTTGTCTGGAAACATTTATGATCTATATGGTCTCAATATTTCCCGAAGAGATGTGTCAAAAATTGAAGAATGTATCAACAATAAGGCGTTTTCATTTGCTAAACCTTGCACCAGAGACATGAAAAAAAACTTAGATTGTGTTCTAAATTCTACTAAAATGAACAATACCATAAAAGTCTGTGAAATTGGACATATGTATAAATCTGAACATCCGCATCTTGAATTTAGGGATTGTGGCAGTTCGTTGGATACATTGTCTTTTTATGATTCAAATAAAATGGAAAGCAAAGAAAATGATTCGGTCGTGTTATCCAGTTTACTGTCACTTCCAAAATCAAGCGGATTCGGAAATATTGAACATTATCACCGTTATATTGATATCAAACAAAACAATTATGAACAACTCAATACCCCAGTTGAAGAAACGTTTGCTTTTTCTTCTGAAATTAAAATTGTAACAAGTTCTTCAAAGTACAAAGAACCACACTGGAGTCCTAACTCCACAAGCGTCAATCGTACCTATATTGCACAAGGTGTTCGAAAGTTCTTAAAAAAGTATAGAAAAAGACAAAGAGGAAGGTTTTTACGGAGAATAAGACAATATTCATCAAGATTTTACGATATTAAAACCGATCAAATTATTTGTAACCCAGTTTTTTCAAATGGGGCATCTTTCAATACAACAGACCAAAGAGAAGTTAGTTTACCTCAGCCCGAAAGCTCTCCAGTCCAAGATAATCAAAACGTTTCAGCTGAAAATCAGTTTTCTGTATACCAGTCATCTGATTATGAAAGTAGTTTAGGTACACTGTCGTCCATTTTCAACGACATTTCAATTCAGACTTTAATTGAAAATGACAGATACCAATATGAATGGATTCGCCTGGCATCTTTCTCCAATTTCTCTTCTGAAATGGTGCATGCAACAAGACTAGCCAGAGGCGGTTGGTACAGCACTGGCAATGGTGATCAAACAGCGTGTTTTAGCTGTAACAGAGCTCATGATAACTGGACACGAGAGGATGATC
>PRKT01000832.1:194519-212149 GCA_003671525.1 Saccostrea glomerata | reverse complement strand
AAGCCACATAAACTTCTCATGATCATTGAAAAATTTAATGTTACGATGAATGAATGACACGAACGAATAAAAAAATATTTTCATATGTTATATGTTAATTATGTATAAATTTATATGTATATTTCTTAATTGTTTTGATCAATCCTGTAAAATAATAGTTTAAGAATTTCTGTTAAGGTGTGCAAGAGAAGCACAACTTTTTCGGTCCCTTCTTTAAGTGGTTGATAAAGCAGAGATTGATTATACGTTTAAAAGTACAAGTTATTTAATATGATGAGAATCTTTTTATGCAATAGATCAGAAGAATAAAATGCTCATTATTTCTTTCTTCTGACATAAACATTTCAATGCACATGACCCACAGCAGTTAATTGTGCTTCATTAATATCCTTCTTGACAATTTTGATAATTTACTCCTAAGACTACAAAAACATAATTTTCTAATTATTTGATGTTCATATAGTGCAGACTTTTAATGTGAACAAACTCCAGCAATGTCACTGTATATTTGTGTCATAAAAGAATATTTGAATAAGATACGCCCTAAAATTTCCACAGAACGAGAATTCCTTTACGTTAGCTATCGTATTAGAATGAGGTTCGTTGTTGTCATAAATTTGTTTAAGATTTTTAAAAAGACCTTTCATTCACCTTTGAAGCACATTCAAATCAAATATGTGGACATAACGAAAGATATTCAAGCTCGAAAGTCCATGAAACAATACAAAATAGGAGAAGAGCAAACACGGACCCCCAAAACATCAAAGATGGGAGCAGGTGTCATGGAGGAGTGAACATCCCCTGCCGACGGTCACATCCGCCGTGGATTCCTGTAGGTCAATGTAGCAGACGAAATATTCATTTCTTTTTAAAGTTTACATTTAACAAAACGAAAACCATCACAATGATCTTGTTGACATTTACCCTTTCTCTTTTGGTTGCATGTTAACTTTTATATATTGACATGATTTGTATATCATCACTAAACGAACAGTTTTTCTGTTCAGGAAATAAGGATTTGCACAACGGAATTGAACGCTGAGATTACGACGCATAATTATAATACTTCGAAACACTTTATCTGAACTACATTTATGATAAATATTACAGTGAGCCCTACTTGATACACATAAATTACACGTATGTTTTTAGCATACATTATGCTATACTATCCACGTATCCCATGATTATGCTTTTCAAACTAATAATATCAATCAGGGGATATCTAAGATTTTTAAGATTTCTGAGTGAGTCTTGAATCTTTCAATCTTTACCCTTGTTTTAAATCGAATCAGGACTGGTTGTGAAGAGTAGAAAAAGTGCCCTTTTCGATATTAGAGACTCAACACTGCGGTTTTCTAACTAGAGCTTTGACAAATAATCTATAATATGATACAGCACATCGAAGCCATAGTTTCTATTTTACATCAGTAACTCATTCTGTTAGAAGTACAGATTGGAACTTGGTAGAACATTTGTTAGATCTTTTTCAGACAAGTCATTTTTATCATATTTCAAACACTTTCTTTCTAATTTTTCTCTACGTATTGTATTTTGAAATAATGAATTTCTTAACATTTTTTCAGTCACGCAAAATATTTTGTTTTTTCGTTTAATGCAAAAAATTAATGTAAAACAATATAAAAATAAGAAACATTTACCAATCTCAAAAATCCAGCAAACAAACAGAGCAAGGCAAGAAAACTCTGATCTCTGAAAAACCAAGGTGGAAAAGGATGACTTGGAAAAGTAGTTCGACATTTTTCATCAAAATAAATATAAAAAGTATATTTTTTATCCACGCCACTAGGGGACGACCATCTGATTCTGCGAAAATATTTTTTTATTCGTTCGTGTCATTCATTCATCGTAACATTAAATTTTTCAATGATCATGAGAAGTTTATGTGGCTTTAAATAAATTATTCTTAAGGTCAAACTCCGAAGTTTTGTTTTTGCGAAACAGTATTGAAAGTACTACATGTATATCATTGGTTCATGACGTTTTATGTCAAAATACTTATTGTAATCAATTCATCTTCATAAATTTTTTTTATTTAATGATTATCAACATATCAACATGATATTTTACAACATTTAAACAACTAAATGGAAGGCATTCATCAGCAATAACTTGCTTGTCTATATGGCATCATGCCCTATAACCTACTTATAGGTGAAGCCATACACAGTGTACATTAAGAACATTATTTATCTTTATACTTGTCAAAAAAAGTGTAAGTGACGTTTTTGAAACATGCACAATAAGAGAAGTTCAGTGCACTTTAACATTTCGAAAGAACTTTTATGCTTTCAGATTTTTTTTCGGTTCCTATTTAATGATTTCGTAATATTTAGAATAGCAATATGGTGGAACATTCTGTTATAAGTTGACGAAAGCTCATTCACGTAATGTATAATTAGTTTGTGAGCCTTATAAGATTTAATTTTCTACACACTTATTAGCTCTTCAGACTATGCATTTTGTTGCAAAATTGATACAACAAAGTCAGCATATTATAATATCATTAAGTTATATGCTGACTGTGGTTTCTCATATAAGAATAGTTTTTATAATTTGAATTTTCGAAAGATGTTTCTTTTATTTACCGATCATGACAAAATTGCACACGATGCGTGTGACCAGTCGGCAGAAGATGCACACTTCTCCATGGCACCCGATCCCGCCTCTGGTGATGTTTTAGAAGTCATGGTTTTTAAGCTCGCTTATTGTTCATTATCTCTATCTATATCATTATGCATCTACTTTTTTTCTTTCTCAATGACATGATACAATTCACGATTAAAACATGATACGGTTAGGTTCATTTGTTTAAAATGATTTTATTTCTCAATAATCAATAAGAATTATAACTTTCTGACATTGTTCACAGCAAGTCTGTCAAGTTTGAATTCTTTCATATCACAGGACGACTCTGTGTTTATTCTGACTGTTTTAGTGAAAGTTCATAGAGGAACTTCTGTTTGTTCATTGTTTATGTTACAATTGCACATGGTTCTGTTTTCTTTCATAATGGATTAACTTTTCACCACACCATCACACAAAAACCCATCAATTTACATTTCAGGCAGAGTAATATCCCTCTTCCAAAGACTCTTATTCTCGAAATCGAAACAACAAGGTCTATTGAAAGAGTTCTGCCAGCTGTGAGGGAGAAGGCTGTGGAGATCCTCCGAAGGGAACGGAAAGTATTATCACTTTATACAACTCTTTCAAGAGAATTTGGTAATCCGTGAACTTTTTCTAACGCTGGGTAATCTTTTCATTTTCAGGCTTATTTTTCTAACTAATGTAGGTATTTTCTTTTCTTGTTGCTTTTGATACGTAGCAATTTCTTCTCTTGAAATCTGATCAATATTTTCTTTGATCTTGTAATCTGGAAGAGACAGAAAATATGTGTCAACATAGTAAATTCTTGGTTTAGAAATATATATAATCTTATGCTTGATTTGGTGTAATATGACAATAGAGATACCTACCACATTGAAGAAGGATCTTGATGATTCTAGAGCAGTCTCTTCGTTCCCCACTAGTGATGTGGAATATTGCAGACTGACCTAAGTCATCCACGCTGTTAACATCGCTACCGTGTTTGATTAAATATTCTGCTATTTCAAACTTTCCCTCTTCCAAAGCAAGCAGTAACGCAGTCTTGCCTAAATTGTCGATTGTGTTCACATTAGCCCCTGTAAATGAAAGAAATAACAAAATTAACTTTTGCATGATAGCTTATAAAGTGTTGTTGTGACATTTTCTTTTTTTATAGATATATATAGTATTCACCTGCTCTTATTAGATGTCTTATCATTCTGATATCATCCATTTCAACTGCTAACATCAAGGGTGTTCGGTACTCCTGGCTTGATTTGTCCAAGTCACATTTACCTGTTAATTATAGATATACAAATGTTACACAGATAATGTAATAAACTTGCAAAGGAAAAATCATTTTTATATTTTTGTTTCTTATACATACCATGCGTTAACAAGGCATCTAACATGTCAACATTTCCATTAACTATGGGCGTGAATAACAGTGGATCACCATTGTTGTCGAAAATATTTGTACTTATTCCAAAACGCAACAACTTCATTAAATTCTTTATATCACCGTCATAAACAACTTTTAACATCAGTTGCTCAAAAGACTGGGTTTTATTTTCCATTTTGACTGAGGACCTACGGTTGTGCAACTGTATATGGTTTAAAGACAATTTATGATAGTGTATAATTCTTTTTCCTAAGCTCCTTTTATACCTCTTACACAAATTTGCATATCTTTTTCAACAATATCTTGCTTGTTCCTGATTGGATAAAAGGAGCCTATTAAAATGAGATGTCTGTTGTGGTTAGTATGTGATCATGAGAATTAATTATCTATATGTTTTATAATAATTAAATAGCTCATAATCTTTAATTGGTATAATTATATGAAATGCATAATTTGTCTCGACACTGAAGGTCACAAAATAAATTTACTTTGATGATTGCTTGATTAATGTCATTTTCTGCATCTTTGTATTCATATGAAGCAGAATTTGTCCAAAATCTTATACATGAAAAGAAGGAAAGACTTACTGTGACCTTCAACTCGACATTTAGATATATCGAACACGTATTGTCTATTAACAATTGTTAATTCCATTTTTATGTTTATACGCTATATTCCGTTAAGCTTGAAAGATACCATAGGATCTGACACATTTGTTTCATATTTGGATATTTTACTTGAAAAAAAAAAACGTTATTAGTAATAAAACAACCCGATTACTTTAACTTTTCAATCGTCAACTTCTCTTACTTATGCAGAATTGTACATTTATCACAGCAAACGAGGTTTATATCTCTCATTTGATTCAATGCGCAGGTGTATGTTCTACGCATGAAAATTTCTTTTAAAACGAGATAAAATATAACAAACTGCTGAAACGGGAATATCATCAGCCTCGTTTAAAATCAGCATTTAGTAAGTTCTATCATGGTTGATACAATGTTCAATTTATTATGAAGTCAAATGCTGACTGACGTTTTTCATTTTAATTGGCCATTGTATACACAAAATATTGTCGAAGGATTTTTCCGTTGTTTACCGATCATAATACGGTATACATGGCGGAAGTGAAGGGTCGTGGGTCGGGGGTGGGTTCACTCCTCCATGGCACATAATACCATCTCTGATGTTTTGAAGGTCCATATTTTCTCTGCTCCAAATTTGTGGTATTTGATGTTCTTTTCAGCTTGAGTACTGTACATTATTTCCATATACTGTAAATTGGCAAATATTCACAATGGTTTTAATTTCGCTATGTTCGCGATTTATTCGATTTCCGCGAAATTAAAACCATCGTGAATGCTATACTTAGTTTTTAAAACGTATAAATGCTTATACAAAATGTCGAATTAATTTCTTGTAGCGTGAAATTTAAATCATCGCAATTTGGTCTTTTTGAAACATCGTGAAAATTTAACATCGTGAAATTAAAACGACTTACAGTATTTCATTAGAAATAGAATTATTTAAGCCATATCATAAAAAGTTTAATAGACAAGGTTCACTGAACATATCCATATGCTTGACAAGAACTTTCCCTTTTAATGTGATTGATGTAAAAACAATTTTTCATGTGCTGGCCTTCTGCGAGCATTAAATTTCAAGAAATATTAATGTACTTTTAGCTGGTCTTAATTATTTGAAAGAATACAATCTTAAATAATGTCTCCCTTTGTATATTTTGAATAACATTGCGTTGCACGTTTCTTTTCAAGGAGAAATTAAAAACTTTCAGTGATAAAGGTCATTTGAATGATATAATTGTCATATAGAAATATTAATAATTGATTTTGATTAGATTCACGAGAATAATTACTCCTGATGAGTTCTAAGGAAACGCTTAAGTTGAAATCTTAAATAACTAATTCTAAATATTCAAAAATTATCCTTCTCTCTCTTTTGTTCATGTATGAGAACAACTGAGCATAGAGTAAAAAATGCCTGAAACAAATAGTCTAAACAGAAATATATTGGTTTTAAACCATTATAAGTTCTCTTCTTTTGGTTAATCTATGGGCGATGTTCAACTTCGAATGGGATTTGAAAAAGAGCCCATATGAACTAAGATGGTCTGTCGGACAGAATGATCACAATAGGCTATAAACATTAACACAATTAGAGCTTCTATAAAAAGCTTACCGTCTTTAGCGTCTTCAAAGAAAGACGGTAATCCAAGCTTAACGGAATATAGCGTATAAACATAAAAATGGAATTAACAATTGTTAATAGACAATACGTGTTCGATATATCTAAATGTCGAGTTGAAGGTCACAGTAAGTCTTTCCTTCTTTTCATGTATAAGATTTTGGACAAATTCTGCTTCATATGAATACAAAGATAGGTCATCTTCCAAGACTAAGAGAGGCCAATATGAGAAATGTTTGGGCGGGGGTTAAAATCGCTCAAAAGTCTGATAGTCAGTTAATATTCTGAATGGTGATAGTAATAAATGGGGGACCGATCATAATTTAATTTTTGAGTTGTTACTAAATATTAAACTAATAATCTCATTACATGTACCATATTAGACTGATTACATGTACCTCATTGAAACTGATTATCCTATTTCTCTTGCTTTAAGGTATGAAAGCTTCATCTACCAGTTTATTTCATATTATATGGATTTTCCAAGTTGTTCTATTATACTCAGGTGACCGTTAAGTCCCTTGAGCCTCTTGTTTAGTATCCACATCGAATTTACACCACTTCTCGAATATATCGTTGCATAGTACTCTTCAAGTATAAAATAAACTATGGAAATAATTGGTAAAAATTGGTAAATGGTCGTGCTCAAATGGTCATTAAAACAATACATATACAGTAAAACTCGTTTAGTTAACACGGATATTGCAAAACCAGGGATATAGCGAAGTTATTTTGGATCTCCAGCCACGTAAAATAAACGAATTCCTTATATGGATGTTACGAGTTACGGATATATCGTAGTAATTTCACGGGTCTCCCAGTGACTTCGTTATAACCGTTTTACTGTATATGAGCAGAGGAAACACAGACCTCTTCAGCATTAGAAGCACTATCTGATGCCATGGTGGAGTTAACATCCCCTTGCCGACTCGTCAACTCGGCAGTCTGCTCCTTGTCATCAACTGGCAAATGGAGATGTGTTAAAAAATTGGCTAGCAATTGACTTTGAAAAAGTGTCTACATTCGAATTCGAATTAATGACCCAGCCGAATCAAGGCTGAGATATTGCGACTTAGCGTTAAACAGTAAACATTCAATCGAACGAATGTAAATTCATTCGTGTCGACCAAGTCTTTGTATCGACCATACATATTGCGAGTTTTAATAAGACTGTTGATTTCTTTGTTTACTCAACCTTATTGGTAATAGCCTTTCTCCTTTTAGAAATTGTTCGTATGTAGAGCATGCTCTTGTGTATCTGATCATATGGAAACAGAAACACAATAATAGTATGTATGAGTAATTAAGGAAAGTTGGCCATAGAAATTTTATAGTCCTCATTTTTATCACAAGGTATTTTGTTGAGATGCCATAAATGTCTTTTCCTAGAAAATACTCCTATATGTACATTCTTTTCAGACTCTGTTTCTTATAAATTTTAAATTAATTTGGATCTATCTAATCGACATTTAATTAAAGGTAACATTTTATAAAAAATTGTTCTATATAATACCTAATCGATATATCTTAATGTTGAATGGAAGTCCACAGCAAGTGTTTCTTCGTCTCGTGTAGAAGGTTTTGATCATTATGTGCTTCATTTTAATGAAATAACATCTGGCGTCTTTAAAATGTAGACGTACGCACAGCTATAAAAGAATTGAATTGACTATTTGTTTCATTTATTATACCCCCGCTTGAAAAGTGGGAGGGTATACTGTAATCGGTGTGTCCGTCCGTCTAGCTGTCCGTCCGTCTGTCTGTTACGCTTTGGGGTACCCATCTCATATCCGCAAATCCTCTTATACTATTGAGTGAAATTTAATGAAACTTTCACAGAATCTTTATTACATATTGTCATTGCATGTGCACCTCCTATTTTACTTTCTGATCCGACACATATTTGGTTTCCCGGCCACAGCAAAACATGGACTTTGCCATTATAACTATATGGGAGGGGGGGGGGTATCATTGCTCGCAGTGCCTCTAGTTTATTTTTATTTCTGATCACATTCATTTACTTACCTCAGGAAATCAAGTGCTATTTTTTTAAACATGAACTTACTTCTTTTAAGTTGATCTTCTCATGACACAAAACCCGATGATAAAATCGGTGGCCAAATCCGTCAGTTCCCTTACATTCACAGTGCAAAACGCCCATGGATATTATTAAAGGCAGTTCATTATTTTTAACGAAGATCTTATTTTGTGTTCTCTTATAATTTATTCAGACGGCGAGACAGACATTTTAAACCTAATTTTAATGATTTCACCTTTATTTGGGTGCGTGTTTGAACTTACGAAATATACTTGAAATCGACATCGTAAAAAATAGTTGAATAGAACCTGTCTTTTGCATAATGAATTTTTATGAATGAATCATACAAAATTGCATGCTTTACCAGGACATATCAATCTAGTTAGAAAAACACTTTAGCATCACTAGATATATTAAAAGCATGCTAATTGAATAAATCTGTTTGAATTTACCCCCAAGGTGACGTATATATCAAGAACATATGTTAATGACAATTTATTGTTTTCATGCATTCACAATTACAGTACAAAAAAAACTAGATAAAGAAAATACACAGGAGTGTCTTTTTTTGATTTATGAAAATGTATTATGTATAAGTTCATCTAAGAGTAATAAGTCATCTAAGAGTAATAAGTACGTTACATTTTCAGCAAAAATGTATATGCGAAGTATTTACTCTTATTTATTTTATCAAAGATTAAAAAAAATATTTTGTTTACATCTTTGAGATATCATATGATAAAGAACAATTATCAAATTCAAAAGACTTTCGAAAAGTATGTCGGAGTAAAGTATTATATTAAATAAGAAGAAGATTACTAGTGCAAGTATGCATGTATGCTACAGTACGCACACAAAAAGTTAAAATTTGTGATTTTCATTACCAGTAAATAGAAAATACACAATATTTCATCGTAGACAGATGTAGAAAAACAAAATTTAGAATTGACATTGTGCCATTTATTACTTAGATGATTCACATGCAGAATTACAAAAAATGTTTCTTTAGGTTTTTGAAACGTTTGTCATTTAATATTTCACTTCGTATGAAATGCGTTTTAGAATCGCTGTTTTTGTCATAGAAAAAAGCATTGTAAAACAAACATGCTTACAAAGTACACTGTCTTTGTTTTTATGAAATGCAGATACAACGCAAAAAATGAAAAAGGATACAATAACTTAGATTAATTAATCTGAACAAAAGTTTACCTCTATAAGCTCAAATTCCAGAAAAGGACTCATGCGATAAAGAGGAGAAGATGTGATTATACAGACATTAACAGACATTCTATCCCACATTACCTTAAAAAACCTTTAAGTATTTATTTTTCCCAACAGAAAAATTGTCCTTGATTTTGCCAAAAACAGTAATAATTCTAAAACTTGGTCGAATGTTCGATAGATTTTTATAACCGTTACGAATGATTATACGTATGAAGATAACGAACAATATTCAAAACAAAAAAGTCCATTAAACAATGCAAATCAGAGACAAAGCAATCATGCATCTCTAAAACATCAGAGTTGGGATAAGGTAAAGTAAAGACCTCATGTAGACCGTTTGCTCTGGATACATTATTATATCAGCGTTCGTGTTCTTCAATTACAAAAATATTTCATATTCTTAACAATTTCTTAATTTTAGCACGTATGTAGCAATTGTTAGAATGGTTCTAGAGTCGCTGAGTAAGGAGTTGATTCACACAATACCATTTATTTGGAAACCGTTTGTGCAGATCAATCGGTTTTAACTGATCATGAGATCATGTACGTGTACCAGTAGGTGCAGGTACAAAACTTTTTCTCACTGCCCATAGGTCGTAATACCATGGTACCGAGTACATGTCTAAATTTACATGTGGTGTTGAACTTTGGAAGAGTGAAATATTCTCAGAATGCCAGATGACAAACAATAAGAAGGTGATATTTAAGATTAGTTTAAGAACTTTTTAAAATCTGTAAGGCAAAATGCATTCATTCCTAAATAGAATTAAGATTATTGAAATGATTCAAAAAGCATAACATACAGATATTAATAAAATAAAAATGAAAAAAAAAACAACAACAAACATCAAAAAGCGATACACAAACATATTTCTTGAATCATTTATACATGTGCATTTCATTAGTATATTATTGTTAGGGTGAATTCACCATGCATCGGACACATACCTTGCTTCGGACAACTTTAGACAATAAATTCTCTTTCAACTTATGAGTTCCGTGTATTTATTTGTTTCGGTCTTAAAGCTGAAGATTTATATTTTTTAATGATACCGATTGTTATTATCATGTTGTGATAAAAATATCCCGAGAATGGCCTTGAAGTTACGTCATATTTTACATCATCATATAACCAGAAATTTATGATATTTACGATTTTTAGAGTTATCGTTCTTAAAAATTCGACTTCAACGGAACGAGTCAGACTTTGGTGAATAAAGTCAAAGATTGGTAATTTTACATAAATTTTAAAGAAATTTCACTTCAATGTTCGTATAATTCTTTTTAGAGTTGGTTTTCACTAATATGTTCATTTCTCGGTACATCGGACACAAATTAACCATGCATCGGACACTTTCCGATGCAAAGGTAAGCGCTACCATTTTCATACAGAACCCAGCTGATTGCTATTTTTTGCGGAAAAAAAACATAAAAAACTATATTTTCAGTCAAAATACAACTTATCGATATACGACGTCTGGAATATGACTCAATTTATTTCTACAAACCAGAGTATGATGAACCATGGAAAAAGGCGCGAATTACCGCATTACAAGCATTTTAAAGCATTTCTAAGGCAGAGTGAGGTCTCTTGAATCGTTCAACATTTGTGCAACGATATCGTCAATTAAATTTAAGTTGAGGGTTATTTCTTAGATAAAAGATAAAAATATATCCATATCAAGCATTTTAAAGCACTTTAATAAAGGTATGATGTTTTTCCGGTCAAAATACCGTCTGTCCGATGCATGGTAAACAATGTCCGATCCATGGTGAATTTTGAGTTATTCCTAAAATATCGATTTTTGAGGATATTTTCTCAATAAAGGGCATATAGTTGGGTCCCACATAGATATTTTAACCACAAAATAAATGTTAAACTCCATTTTGATAATTTTCCGTCGGTAGCGATATCGCTAGAACTTGTTGAAGTACACGGGTATCCGATGCATGGTGAATTCATCCTACTTCTCTGCAATTTTTACCAAAAATATACATATGTTCACAGTTAATGAAATTATTAAACCAAAATAAATCCAAAAAAGCTTTCAATTCCTTACAATTTTTGAATAATTTTATTATAGTTTTAAAAGTATGTTTTGAAACCGATTAATCAAACTGAAACTGTTTACTCCACATAGGCAGATGCCCTCACTTATGGAATTTCCAATGGTCCTTTTCACAGAATTGTTTGATTGTATTTTTTCTCTGTTTTTTATTGTAACATGTTTCATTAAGAGGGCTTCACTTGCTCTTGAGAGTTCAAAGTTAGACTTGTAATTGACACTTAGGGACAATGAGCAGTGCATGAGGGATCTTTTTCTTGCTAGCATTTGATAGCTGCGACAGTAGACCGCATTCAAAGATCTCACCCTGCAATGGAATTCGAACACGCAAGGTAAGGATAAACCTCTTACTGCTCGGGTAGTATGATCAGCCGACAGGTGATGCTTTTTTTTTCTAGAAGCACATGACACAAAATCCCACATCTTTGCTTTATATATACGTTTTTGCTCTGCTCCAAAATTGTACTGTTCATTGACATTTGAGCTTGGTTACAATTCGTTATCTAAACAATTCCATTTATAGTATTTCTTAATCGTAAAATGTTTCACTTTTTATTGAAAATTGATGCTGCTTACCTTTAAAAACAAATGTTCAAGCTATGTTTACCTCTTTAGGTTCTCTTCGTAAAGTATAACTATGACCCAATTCGTTTTGAAGACTTAGATGTTTAAATTCTATTCTTTGAACATTTGGTTTGCTTTTCATAGTGTTCAAGTACATCATACATCACTCATGTGTCAAAGTGATCCCAATATTCATGGAAATATAATTTTGTTTATATTTGATTTACATGCAGAATATCTCGGTATACTACATGTACATGTAAGCATAAAATGAACAAAATATCAAAAACCTGAGTAAAATGTTGAAATAAAAGAATATTTTTGTATCAAAGGTAAAGTTTATTTTTGAAATGTATTTGAAAGTAGAGTAGAAAAATGTGGGTTTTGGGATTGATAATATAAATAATTTTATCA
This sequence comes from Saccostrea glomerata, assembly GCA_003671525.1. Lineage (NCBI taxonomy): Eukaryota > Metazoa > Mollusca > Bivalvia > Ostreida > Ostreidae > Saccostrea > Saccostrea glomerata. The sequence continues at coordinate 199,626 of PRKT01000832.1, read as the reverse complement.
ACTATGTACATGTACTTTGAAAGATATAGAGGTGCATTGTATAAATTAGGTTAGAGTCCGTGGGTACTACATATATAAAATATTTTTTAAACAGTGTAAGATCACTTTACGATTACCGTTTGCTGTCGATAGAGCGCTTGATCCGTGATCGGGAGATCGTGAGTTCAAATCTCGGCCACAACGGACCTAGGTCGATAAAAAAATGGGTAGCAAAGATTCCTTCGCCATGCGATCGGTGCTTGAAGTGAAGGTTGTGGGTCCTTAGGAGAAGACCTTTAAAACAGAGGTCGCGTGTTACGGCAGGCGCTGGCATGATAGATATCCCTTACTGCTCAATGGACCTGAGTGCCGAGTAAAGGTCAAAATTTGAAGCCCATCACCGGTATAGGATGACGTCTCTACATGAGTGAAAAATTCTCGAATGGGACGTAAAACAACATATAAATAATCAATCACTTTACGATTTGGCAATACTTAGATTACATAGTTTATCATGAAGAAAATTAAGAACTTTAATTAAATTATATCATTATAAATTCTCACTCGAACTTTCTTAAGTAACTTAAAAGAAAAGATGTCAAAAAAGATCAGGAAAAAATATACAGTTTTCATTTTCTGTCTCTTCAGGGTTTTTGAAGAGCTAGATTAAATTTTCATATTTATAACACATTTTAAAGACAAATTGTGAAATCTTATATTACATACATGTTTATTGAAGCTTTTCATCGAAATAATATATGTCCCTTTTTCCTACAGTGCATAAAGAAAATAAATGTACTGTAACATTATCCTATATTTGTCAATGTCCTCAATTGCAATTTTATTTGAAATCTGCCTATGTTACATTGAATTTATAGATCATGAATATTACTAATTAACAGAAAGTAACTGACGATTTTCAGTGCAGTTAAAAAGTAAATTGTCCATTTTTCTGATTCTGCACTTAAACAGTTCGAGGTTAATTGTGACCACAGAGTCATCACGTGATGCTTTTTGACAGGTACACTACCACACAGTGTCTGTGTACGGGATAATTTTATTTGACTCAAAACATCACTCAAAAGATGCAAATCAGCTTTTCTAATTTGCACCTCACCCTAGTTACATTTTTTAAAATAATTTCTTATCTTCATGACACCATTGTACCAGCAGGGTCATTGGACTACCTCAGTCTTTCGATGTCATAGTATTTAATCACACAAACTGTTTTCGTCATCTGTCATTTTCTCTGGTCATGTACTTACAGCTCTCTGGTCATAGCAATGCATCCTGGTCTTTATTAAATGTACTTTTTATATATCTTTATGACGTTTCTTATTCAATGATTGATTTGTTAATGTATCCATTAAGATACAAATTAGGAAAAGTTTTATTATGTAGAAATATTAAAAGGTTTTCTTTGTTATTTATAAGTTTTTCTAAAAAAAACTGTAAAAAAGATTTCTAAGATAAATATATAATTATATTAGTCTAACTCATGTATCTGAAATGAAATGATATTTTCCTTTTGATATACTGTAAATGTATTATATTTAGCGTGTACAATATTTGGTGGAAATTGAATTTTGAACAAGTTAGCGTAGATTTGATTTAGCGCATTTCTCAGTGTTCCTATTTATGTGTATGTGAAAGACATTTAGCGTTGTACTTGAATTGGCGGAAGTTTCACTTCGCCAAAAGCGCTAAAAAGAATACACAGCCATATGTAATACGTTTACAGTATATAGTTTTTTTGGTAAATTTTATGAAGGAAATTCAACTATCTTACAATATAAAGCTTTGTACGAGGGTTGATCCAAAAGTAATGTCACTGTGTCCATATCTTTTATATTCGGCGTCATATTATCAAATATAATATATCAAAAGATGCACAAATATAAATTTGATTAAACCTTAATTTTTCATTCAATAATGTTTAACCGAATATATTTTATAGATGTTTAAAACATATAAGATAGGGGGTGTCGCCGCGTCATAACCGAACGTCACAAATTAAAGTGTATTTTTTTCAGTATAAAAAAGTCAAACACTTAAAAAACATATATTTTAAAAGCGCCTAAACGCAAAATACTTTAAAAGACAAAAATTTACATCATTTTCTAGTCTTAAATTGAAAATTATATGACATGACTGCTATTTTTTATGAAAAACATCGTTGATTTATTCCGGTGCAATGAAAAAAGGAACTATCAAAACGGACAAAAAAAGCCAAAACAAACTGTAATGCATTTTTGCTTCAAAATGGAGAAATCGCCAGTAGAGACAGTTACGTTGATTCATTAGACTTTCGGAGGAAAGAATGTAAATAAGAGACTTGTTTAGATTATTTCAGCGATTTTTGGTGGGTGATGGGTCATTAAACGCTCAGCAGATGACAAGAAAACCGGAAAATGGGAGGGCGGACGGAAATGTTCAATGGTGTGTGACGTTGTCAAAAAGACAGACGGATAGAGCGATCTGTGAAATTTTAAGTTGGTCTTTGACTAGTGTACAATGAATTTTGACAGAATTAATTTTGAAAAGAGTGAGTGTACGATGGGTAATAAGGGTAAGGAAGTAAAATTTGTGAACGTTTTCGTGGATATCGAATCTCAAATATTTTTTTATGAAACGAAGGGAAGCGTTTAAATGTATGACGGCGCGTATCCGTCATATGACGTTATTTAGCTGCGGCGACTACCATAATCGCATGTTGTATATAATATGATATTTTGAAAATTATAAATCATGTTGAATTCAAATTTTCAGGTCTGATTTGAAATAAATGTAGCTTTCATTATTTATAATTTTGTTGTTTTAGGTCGACGGATAGCGATTTTATCGAAGTTGTGACATTACTTTTGGATCAACCCTCGTATGTCATAAATTCAAAATCTAAGTGATGGCCAAAGATATACATGTAAAACAAAACACATTTAAGAGGATCTATAAAGTACTTGCACACGATAATAAGGAAAACAAGGGTCTCTTCTTATTCAAAGTTAAAAATTCTCTCTAGGTGTGTTGTGAAAAATGACTCTAATAATCTTATAAAAATGCTAAACTTTTGAAGACATCCAAATATTTATAATACAAAATGTAAAACATTTATCACTTTTGCTTGGAATTGTAAAGGTGTTTCATGTCTTTTTAAACAACAACAATTTGCATGTAAGTACCTAGTACCTAGCTTAAGGAGCCATGGGGGTCAAAACATTAACCGTAAGCTATAATTTAGAGTTTTAGCTATGATTTCGTATGCTGTCAACTATCATTTGGCTACGAAAAACATAATACATTTCAGTTTTAGAATTTTGTCATTTTATACATCCTTTCATGAAACTCTTCTAGAGGAGATCAAAATGATCTAAAAATGACCGCAATCCCAGCCGCCTTAAAGACTTTGTTTTCAAACTTAATAGCAACAGACAATCAATTGAAAATAATTCAAATTCCCTTTTCTTTTCGAGACTTATGCCTAGGTCACATTTCCCGGCCGGTATTCGTAGACCGGTGGTAATCGGTAGTAATCCGTTGTGTTAACGATGCCCCAACATCGGTCCACATCGGCCTAGTAGTCCAAAAAGTATCAGTCGCATTATCCAGCGATGTGCATACTATGGGCAACCAATGCGTTTTATGAAAAAAATGGCGTGGTTGCCGGCCGGACTTACAAAGGCCCAGCGATGCGTTGCTAATCATAAAACGATGTTTCAGGATAATCGGTCGATGTATATTACATCGCTTATACATTGGTGAACATCGTTCGTACATCGGTCGACTACGGGCCAATGTTTGGTCGAACATCGACCGATAATCGGTCGTTATCTTTGAACACCACTAAACTCCCCGATGACCTCAGATTCAACGGATATTGGACAATGCTCGACTATACATCGGCCGATCCTTGAAAGATGTGTTAATGATGGGTTGCCGATGAGGAGCGATGTGAGGCATCGGTAGAGACATCGCGGAATTTTAACTACGAATTATTTCCTACCGATGACCCCACCGATTCGCAAAAAAAAGACTCAGTCACCGTCCGATCACTAATGGTGCCCGGCCGGTGTAAAGACGAATAATGACCCCCATCGAACAATATGTAGGCACCTTTTATTTACTAGATCTAGACCTGAAGTTGACAAACCCAAGACTATCTAGTGTAATGAAATTACAATGTACATACAACTTTCGTAATAATTTGAATGGTATGTAACCATTTTGAAGGAATGCATAAATCGTAAGAAATCTTTAGTTGCCAGCTATATAGTATAATATTTTGTTGAAAAGTGTCTAAGTCAAAGATGTACGTGTTGTAGATCGTTTGATCGTGTGATCGAAGATTGAAAACATTGTGAAAAAGACGTCTAAAAAATATTTACAAATATAGGGTGAATAATTGACTAAAAATAATAGAGTTCATTTGACTATTTTTTTTAATGGTGGACTTATCTTTTATGTTAATGGAATAAAAAAGAAATTATTCTTGATAAAATATTGTTTAATATTATTCAATTAAAAAAGTTTATAAGCGACGATGTTTGAAGAAGTATTTTTGTGATTTTTCATATTCCCTTTATGACAAGTACCCCTAAAGATATTTGAAAATGTGAAGTCGCAGTATGTAAATACCCTACCAAGTTCCACAGCCTGTTCTAGATAAAAAAAAAAACAAGAAAACATATCATGATATCTTAACTGATTGATAAGCAGGTACTAATTTATCATTTTGAAAAGTTTGAAAATCTTGTGACAAAGACTTTTCCGACATAGGTTCTACCTTAATTCTTGTTTTACTCCACCCTTTTACTCAGTTCTGAGTATATTTTTCAGAGAATTTAATACGAAAATCAGAAACAAACATTTTCATTGTTGTAACGTCTTCTTTATAATGAATATTAATTATGAAAAGTTAATTGAAGACTATTTCTTTTTTTGTCCCCGTAGTCGAAGATTCGGGGGTATATAGTTTTATCGTGTTCGTCTGTATGTCCGTCTGTCTATCTGGCGGTTTGTTTGTCCGCAAAAACCTTAACCTTTACCATAACTTTTCATTTATTGGAGCTATGACTTTCATATTTAATATGTATATTCCTTGTGACAAGACCTTACTTTGGGTACCACCAAA
>PRKT01000832.1:183145-193215 GCA_003671525.1 Saccostrea glomerata | reverse complement strand
AGGTATCACAACTGAAATTGCTATAAATAAATTATATGATTTCTAATATTAACAAGATCCATAATTCAAATAAAACTGCTATTTAGGCAGTATATATTTTCTTTTGGTAAATTGTGTACGTTAATGATTATAAACAATGTTAAGCCTATATCACAGTTGCAAAAGTCAATAGGTAAAAACAAACGTCGCTATTGTGACGTCACATAACGCTGCTTTGACGTAGAACGACATAGGTCCCCCCTTAAGTTTTGTTACTTAACTCGCTCTGCTTCTGCAGATACATGTTGGTGTTTCCTTTCATATCAAGCAGAGTTTATTCAAAACCTCCTATGTAAGAAGAAGAAAAACGCTTTGTGGAATTACCCTGATAAAAAGTTTTATAATATTTAACTATAGATAATTATACTTGTAGTTAATGAAAGTTTTCACAATACATGTTGTACATTTAAGTTTTTATGCCCTAGGATCGAAAGATCTCGGGGCATATTTTTGTCCAGTCTGTCTGTCTGTTATCAATTTTAATCTAACACATTACTATTGAGTGGGCGGGGCTATGGCTACCATATTCCACAGGTTTATTCTTTCATACTTGATATGAGTATTTTATTTTGACAAGACGTTTTAGCTAGTATATATATTTTTGACATTTGGACATATTGATCTAAAAGTTAAATCCACTTTATGAAACCTTTAACCTCGGTCACAACTTTTGAAGAGTTAGAACCAGGGCTTTCATAGTTCATAGGTGTATTCCTTGTAAAAAGACCTTCCTTTTGGATACAAACCCTTTTGACCTTGACCATTGGAGATAGACATGTATTTGAGAGAATTCAGCCCTCGGCATAAGCTGCCATACAGGGCCATCAGTATTTCAAAAAGACATCTTGTCACTATGAGTTTCAGAAAGATATAATTTATTTTAAAATTGCCTACAAGTATTTTTTTTTTAATTTCCTTGTATATGTATCTATTTTGTCACATATTACATCACTGATTTGTAATTAACGATTTATTTTAGAAGTCTATAGTGAACTAACGTAATTTTTTGTAAGGGTAAACTTGACAATAAAATATATCGACGACGTTCTATATATATATATAAGCAATAGTTACTTTATTCATATGTCTACTTTTAAGATCTCAGTGAGCTGGAAATAAATACATGTATATCACAGAGTCTTACACATCTGTTTCATATTCCCATATCACCTACAAATGGAGTGTATGTCTCCTTGTTAATTCGATATGCAAGTGCATGATCATTGAAGAACAATTTCTAAAATGAGGCGAGTTATTCATAAACAATTGAAAAGATTCCAGCTAGGTTCCTATTTGAAATTCAAATTTTGCAGAATTCATGGTCAATTCAATGATCTTTTCGGCAAATACAACGTACACTGTATATTTGAATCGAATGCTGAAGGGGTAAAACACTGATATATAAAGAAACGTCTTTTCACAAAGAATGTTTATATATAAGATAATGAAAACTTTATTACCAGTTCATCAAATGCTAACCGAGATTTTCATGCTGGTTTCTGACCATTTCTACAAACTAAACTGTATATGGATTTTTTTTTCACTTTCCAGATCATGATGAGCAAATTTCGGATGTGTATGGTCGACATGGGATACCGATGCTTTCTCCTTTATGACAACGTTCCCACCTGATTTTAGGGGTCCTCATTAACAAATTTTACCGATTTGGTTTGTTTTTTCAGCCTGATTACCGTTCGTTTTCTCTATATTTCAATCAATATTCATATCTCTGTTTTTGATTTCAAATGCTTTCTTGTCATATGTATAAAGTTTACAAAACTTAGTTAAGTGTAACATGCGTTTGTTAAAAATATAAATTTTATTGGAATACCATCTGACACATATATCTATTTAAAACGTTCTGTAGATCCACATAAAGATTAAAAATTTCAACTTAAATTTCAAATGTGCATAAATAATTAAAGTTCAGATACATAAATCTCAGTAATGCATTTTAATTTGAAAAAAAGGTATTTTAAATTCCATTTCAAGCAATGGTTCATTATTCCTTTTATCTTGCATTAACAATGAAAACAGATGGCCTAAAGCAAGAAGATGGGCGTATAAGGCGGGCAAAATGCCTATAGCGCGACAGATAAGAAGTGAAAAAATTTTATGTCAATTATATCAAAATTTTATTTCATATTTCATTTAATATTAAAGTATACTTAATGTAAAATCTCTATTATTTACAAAAATATCACAAAAATTGAAAATATTTGCCTATGAAAAAGCGTACACAGACTTAAAAGAACAAAAACGATCATTTTTTCATACTTTAACAAAATTTTTCAATGTGAGTGGGTCTTTGCTCCATTTTCTTGAAAGATAATCCTAAAAGTTTGCGATAAAATACATATTTTTGGGTTTACAAAAAAATGGAGGGAAGACCCACTAGACCTTAAAAATACACTTTTATGACAAAACATTCGCATCTTTCCGAGAAATACTTCAAGTCCATTAAGTCAAGGGTCATATCACAAACATGATTTAAATGCCACTACAAGACATAAGCCATGTAGCATAGTGGTTAGCGCGTTAGTCTCAAAGCAGTCTGATACATCGGTATTTTAATGCTGGGGGTTCGAATCCCACGAATACCATGGAATATTTTTATGAATAAAATTTTTTAAAGAGATTTATTTTTTTCTCAGAAAATGTTTTTTTTCTCATAATTTCATAAATTTCAATGATGAGATGTAAATTTAAATACTCAATTTATATATCAAATGTGATTTCTTAATATCTGACGCTATAGGCATTCTGCCCGCCTTATCCGCCCATCTTCTTTATGTAAATGGACGTAATATGCATTTTAATATTGTCTATTGAAAAATAAAAAAAACAGCAATTGTTAATTAATTTGTGCAAATGAAATACAAATTGAGAGCAATAATTGTAAAAATATTTGTATCATTAATGTGTCTTGCTTTATCAAAGAAGTGTTTTTGGTACATGCACTTTCAGCAAAGTTGACAATGTCACATCAGATACTCAATACTTCTTTCTGTATACATGTAGATGTAACTTTTTGAAAGCATGATTAATAATTGCTGTTTTATTGCAGCCCTTCATACAGGGCTGCTATATACTGTAGAAGTACTTTTTTCCGCGTGGTATTAACTTACGCTATGTACGAGGTCACAAATTTTCCGCGGAAATTTATCCAAGCGCACTTAAAATAAATGCAAGGAATATATCGACAGACCGAGAAATCCGCGTAATTTTCAACCCGCGGATTAAATGAAAATTGAAATTTCGCGGAATTATGACCCCGTGGAAAAAAGTAATTTTACAGTACACATAAGTTTAAGTATTGGTGTATGGGATTTAGTAGGAGAAGTTACTCAGAATTAAAGGTTATCTAAATATTAAAAAGATTATAAATCAAAATGTTCTTCCCCATTATAGATTACAAGCTAAAAGGGAATACACATTATAACCCTCATTTTCAAAGTCCTATTCGATTTAGTGTTGACCAAATAGTGAGCTTAAATGAAAAATAGGCGCATATATTTAGACATCTGATTTATTTCTGGACTCACTAACTAGAAAAAGACGTTAATTATAACCAAACAATAAAGCTTTATCATAAAAGCGATAACTTCTACATTTTGATTGTGCGAAGTCGATATGCTTTCTCTAAGGTCTATATATCTAGGGAGCGTACAGCATCAAAAGGCTATAATTGTTTTTTTCCGTGTTTTTAATACTCAGTACCTTATCATATAAGGCATTGTCATGTCATTTGCTTTTTGAAATCACAGTTATAAATGGCAGTTGTAGTATATGTTTTAGAAACATCCAGTTTATGAAGACTATTGCGACTTCAGCATTATTGTTGCTTCTCAGAAGCACATTTCTTCATTTCATTTTAAATACAGCTGGTTTATAATATTTTAAGAGAGAAACATCCAACTTATAACACTTCTTATACTCGATCATTTGATCTAGTTTCAGCGAACCAGATAGCTGGCAACAACAGAGAAAAGTGAAGAGTTTGTCATCGGGGATATTTGTCATTCAGAACTTATTCATTCATAAAAGTACATATCAAAACGAAAAGATACTGGAAGACTCGGCGCCAGGTATAAAAGGCATCATTATTTTGAGTTTTTAAGGGATACTGACTCCTTTACTTTAATCGGTGTCCCTCTGATCATCTTCAGGGATATTAAACATTTGCCATTTATACAATCTTCACATTCCTAGTTCAAGCATAGTATCAACAGTTTTTATACAGTGAGAGCGTTATATTAGGTACATCTTTCCCCATAGCTACTTTTCTAGTCTTTGGACATGAGAAACATGATAGGTTTTTTTCCCATATAAATCATGTTATGAGAAAAGTAAACGGATGTCAACTGCACAGTAAATAAAGGCGCATACACGGTAGAAAACTATGTAGAAAATACACTGTTCGAGTAAATATATGTGGTAACCAAAAGTGGTCAAATCAATTTCCTGTGGTGTTGTCAGAAATTTTGTATTTGTTCTTTCTTATATGTAACTTATACATATATATTGCTTCAAGTGAATATTGTTAATTATCGTCACATTGTTCATTTCTGTGTAACTTATATGTTGCATGTCATGGTCAAGGTACGATTTTATTTTTAATAACATAAATAATAAATATGACATTAATGGTGTGAAGGTTCTCTTCTCGACAATAAAGCACTGTCTAAAAGGAACCTAGCTTAATCGTAATTATTTACCACAGAAGAAGACATTTGAATGCTAAATTAAGTAAAACAAATGTTTATACAAATTGATGTGTTAAAGGTTAAATATTTTCTTTTGTTATTTTTATCTTACTACGACATACTTAACGTTTGTTTACGAGTATGATCATTGCTTAAAGGAATAATTGTGCGCTAAAAAAAAAAGATTCACTTATAGGTGTTACAGCTCTGATGATTTATTATCAAAATTAAATGTACCTATTGAATTAATTTGATAACTGGATACACATTTTGATATCATACATGTCTACAACCCAAACAATTACTAATATTTTAGAGGGATGCTGATGTAAAACAACAAACAGAAAAAAAACATCTATGTCTACTCTAAAAAAGAGGAAATCCTTGAACTTCATTTGATGGCACTATATTACGAGGGGTGATCAAAAATTCCGCGAACAAATTAAATAACTTCTATAAAACAAATAAAATGAAGTTTTGATTTTCTTTTTATTTTAAGTAGCCCTCTCTGATTTTAATGCATATCTGCCACCGTTCTGCCCATGCGCGAATCACGTGAAACAGAGGGTCACGTGACACGCTCTGAAGCATTCTGTTCATAGACGCTTAAATATGTTTTTTTCGAGTCTTGTATCTCTAACCATGCAAGTTGACTTTTATAAGAAACGCAGTCCATTTTTCAGAAATGAGAAAATCTCAAAAAAAGGGTGGTTGTAAAGGATATTTTTTCTAAGAAGAAACATTGTGACCATCACAACCCGAGTCCCCTGTCTTTTTAAAACAAATTTCTCCATCTCCTAAAGCCCGTGTCACACTGTCACGATTTATAGCTACGATTCATTACGAATTCAAAAATCGCAGCAAATCGGGATTTATCGCAGAAGTACTCGTAGGATATCTTCCTTAATCGTGTTGGATCGCAGCAAATCGCAAAACTTGGCGATTGTTTTGAGCATGTTCAAAACAATCGTGAACATAGCACGATTTTTAATTATTCGTAGACAATCGCACAGCATCCGCACTGCACTCGTACTCATATTCGTAGTAAATCTTCGAAGTTCGTGCAACATTCGCGGAACTTCGTAGTACTCGCGACACTACGAGAGTCCTACGAATTACTTCGAGTGTCCTTCGAGTTTGTGCGAGTGTCTCTCGAGTTACTGCGAGTGTCCTACGAGATACTGCGAGTGTTCTTCGAATTGATAAGAACGTAGTACGACTTTCCCGCGAATATGATACGAATAAGGACGATTGATGGCAAGTGCTGTACGAAAACTGTGCGATCGAACTACGAGTTAATACGATGTAGGCAGACGGTGTCTGATTTAACACTGTCGAAATCAAAATACTGCCCAAAATAAAAGGAAAGAAGCTTGGAAAAGTGAAATAAACGGAAAATACATATGTAACAGAAACTATATTAACACATAGTACAATAAACACTTGAAGAGATTGAACATAATCAGAAGTTCCACACTGTAGTTTTTACCATGATCAAATAACATAACTATTATGTTTAATGAAATTTCCCTTTACTCTATATATGCAGTCCATTACATGTATATTCGTAAGAAATCGCCTTTAGTCGTGGGAATATCGTATATGTAACGTGGTATATCGTAGTCCTTCGTACGAGTATCGTATGTTACCGCGCTTAATCCTGCATAATCGTAGAAATATCGTAACAAGTTCGTAACGCATTTGCCTCAGTTCGTACTAAATCGTACAAACCTCGTACTTTGTCGCACAGACATCGCAGACACACCATTCTAGCAGCAAAATATTCCACACGCTGTAGAAAAATCGCAAGACAAACCTGGCGATGAACGGCGATTTTCAACTTTTATTAATTCGTGGGTAATCGCAGCATAAATCGTGACAGTGTGACACGGCCTTAAACAAAAAATTACCTAGCTTTTTTATCAATATTTCCTCCAATAGAAATTAAAAATAAAAAAAATACAAACATTTAAATATTCACCACTTATTCCAGTATCAGCAACCTCTATGACTTATGTCAGATAATACAGCTGTTTAATTAAACCGATATCACTTCTTCATTGAGAGAGACATATAGATTTGGAAAGAAGCAAATGGGGATAACGAACAGTATTCAAGATCAAAAGTCCATAAAACAATTCAAAACAGGAGCAGAGCAAACATGGAACTCCAAAACATCAGAGCTGGGATCAGGTGCCATGGAGGTGTGAGCATCTCCTGCCGACCGGTCACACTCGCCGTGTGCTCTTTTGTCATGTTCGAGAAATAACGAAAAAATCCGTCGTCAATTTAGTGCATAAAATATTAACCAACAATAAGTATGAAAAACGTCAGTCAGCATTTGACTCAATGATGAATTGCTGGTCATTGTATCGACCATAGAACTTACGAAATGATGACTTTAAACAAGACTGCTGATATTTTTGTTTCATCAAGTTTGTCAATAATTTACCTCGTTTTAGAAATTGTTCATAGGTAGAGATTGCTCTTGCGTATCGAATCAACTCAGATATATAAACTTTGTATGCAGGTGATGAAGGTATATTGCTGCATAAGTAAGGGAAGTTGACGATAGAAAAGTTTAAGTCACTACTTTTATCATATAGCTTGGTTGTTAGATTACCATTAACGGCTTTTTCTAGTAAAATATCCAAATATGAAACAGATCTGTCGTGCTCTAGTATCTATGGAAGAGAAAATACTTATGATATACATCTCATGTAATTCTTAATCAACATATCGTTAATTTTATGCTCGTTAAAATGGTCTTCTTAGCAATTATAACCTATCATTGGTGAAATTTTGGCAGGTTCGTTTTATTGTTAATAATTAGTTAAACATTATTTTTTTTTACTTGGGGATATTTCGTCTATTTGTTCACGGCGGATGTGACCAATCAAACTAAAATGATGACTCTATGAAAATGATTAAAGGCCCTCTAATTTATTTCAGTTTATTTACATGTAATTGACTGCCTTAATTAAACTCCCATATTTTTCCACTAAAACAAAAAGTTATGAAATAACGATGAAGCGCTTCATTTTTTATTAGACTTTAAGTTTTCTCGACTTTTAACGCTTACTTCAAAATAACCTGTATCTTTATTTTAATATACACCATATTTAAGGTAGAAAATGAAATTCAGGTTTGTTTTTAATTATCTTCCTAAAGTCAAGAAAGTGATTTGTTTATTATGTATGCATAACTGTTCCAGCTCACAAGGAGAAAATTAAAATAACAGTCAATTTGTTCAATTCGGTGTGTGCTATTTTAAAGATAATTTATAGTAAACATTTTATAGTGTTTGATTGTACCATATGGCAAGTTCTTTGACACTTAAGAATTACAATATAATATTTTTTTCTAACATTTTGAAATAAATGTTATTTGAAGAAATATAATCAGAATCAAGTTCCAACAACTCTCACATTCCCCTCCATACATATAAATAAATTGATTCTTTTGTTCACGTCATGAGTTTAGGTATCATGAGAATAATTCCTTAAATATTTGATTTTGGACATGATGTTTTGTTATTTAACCCATTTAGTTTTCATAAATATCTTTATGAATGCACTTTTGATAAAAATATATTTAGATTACTAAACAAATCAAATATTGACAGAAGTGAAGAAAAAAATCAACTTAATTATCTCTCAATCATTTTATGCAGGCCTCGTTTTTATAGTACCTTAAAACCTCAAATATTGAAATAGATCAAAAGTACATTTCATGTGACAACGTAATGTTGATCTATGTTTTTCTTGATTTTTGTAGCATTGCTTTTAATTTGTATAATTGATCTACTTTAAAAGGTTTAAAAATTATGGAATTATAAAACGTTCCTCTAAATCAAAGTTACGACATGATGGTGTGAAATTATGTAAAGGCTGCTTTTCGACATTTGCTTTACAATATTTTTTATTCTCGTCGCCCACATGGTGCAGTGGTTAGTGCATATGCTCAAGAGACCCGTTGATCCTCACTTCGTGGGTTAAGATCCACTGTGGGAGGTGGAGACCTATAGTATCTTCACTAAGGTCTATGAAGTTCTCCAATATTTTAGTATATATCACTTGTATAAGATGCAAAACTGATATGACAAAGTCTCGTGAAAAATGTTTGAATTTTAGTATTCTCACATTTTTTATGTTTGTTATTCGTGTTATTCATTCCAAAGATCTATTATTAATTTTGTCTTCTACAATTGGTTAATCGAATTATTTATTAGATCATAAATAAATGTTAATTCCATTACCATTATCATCGTTAATATTCCATGCTTCTCATGTATATATCTTGAAGGCTCTTAAGATTCTAGTTTTTACGGATATTATCTATAGCGTTTGTCTTTGCCACAAAAATCATACTTAATAAATAATCAAAGACCAGAGTACTGATTTCTAACAAAAATAATTTATGCCTAGTCTCTTTTTTATCGTACCAACGCAAAATATCACAAGAGAGCAGTCTGGTTAATTTGAAACGAAAACGTAAAGGAATACGTTTAAGAATCTAATAAAGTTAAATTTGTAACATTAGATTTATTTCCATCTGTATTAGCAGAGTCAAAATAATGTACAATTGATGTATTTATATACTAGTATCTTTTAAATGCACATTTATCAATTTATTATCAAATAACTGAAACAAAAGTCAATGCTGAAATTTGAGGATGGTTCCAGAAATATTTTTCTATAATATTTCTTTCTTTTTTCGAAAATCAGAAATATAAACAAAACTATATATCATAGCTTAACATACATTAGTGGAACATGAATGTCAACAAATATTACAAAGAATCATGTAAATGTTTGTCAAATGATAAAAAATGAGGATGTCGACACCTACAATTAATTACTGAAGACAGAGAAAATATGTACTAAGAAATCCTCCATTTTTGCATATTTAAAAAAGAAAATTTAAGTACAAATACATAAAAAAAAATTATCCCTAATGTTTATATGTTTATCAATCATACTTTTTATGACCATGCATTTTATTTTAATGAAGGTTTACAGGATCATTATTTACGAGTATACTATGGATATGGGTTTTATTAATATATTCGATCAATGCATACTATCTTTGCAAGATATATTACTGTATTCAGCGGCAGCTCACACATATTAGTCCGACCAAAATAATTCCATCATGATAAGTAGATACAACATTATTGTTCATGATAAGAGTAAAGTTGTGTATGTCATACGTTAAAGAAATCAAAAATAACGTCAAAATATCATTAGAAAGTCACTTTCCCCCCGAAATGCAAATAAAAAATATCAATATTCCTACGCTCGCTCCCTCCTCAGCCTTTTTTTT
>PRKT01000832.1:159406-181503 GCA_003671525.1 Saccostrea glomerata | reverse complement strand
ACGTGTTTCTCCGAGCTCGCTGGATGCGTGTGACAGCTCCATTGCACGTGTGTAGACCAAGGCTAAAGTTGGTCTTGCGGACACAGGTACATGTAGGCCTATGTGTACTGTTTGTTAGGAGACTGGGTGACCGTAATGCTATGGAATCACGAAATTTACAACAGTTCCATAATTAGACAGTGCAGTTTTTTTTTATTAACGTCATTATAAACACTGTTAAACATATTAAATCTAACAGTCGAATATCTTTGGATATGGGGTAACCCATATCTATTCTTGTTATTATTAACAGACACATGTAATCTCATCATTATTATACTGTGTTCTATGATCGATACAATGGCCTTGTCAGCAAACATAACTTACCAATAAGACAATAAGATTGTACAGCCATTATTTACACACTGAATTTTCTTCAGATTTAACCGGTCTTGTTCAACATGACAAGGACAACATGAGACCGGTCAGCAAAGCATGCCCACTCCGTCACCGCACCTGATACCAATTTTTATATTTAAGAGGTCCGTGTTTGCTTTGCTACTGATTTATTATTGTTTGAGTAGAACTTGTAAGCTTGAATACTGCTCCATGTTATTTTCATTATATAAAAAAATAGGGTTCTTATCATTTATATAGTTTACGATAAAATAACCTTTTGTATCTTTCAGTAAAATTCAGGTAATCGATTTAAAGAATGATTACTTATTTATCCTCGTGCATCTGCAAATCCACTTCTTTTTTAAACAACATTCCATCATAATAATATATTATATACTTACCAGGAGTTTTAATTTTCCTGAAAATTGTGTAATAAAGATAGGTAGAGAGTTTTCTATGCATATGTGAAGCTTTAACGTCAACCCATTAAAATAATGATTATAATAAGACAATTCTAGAATTCCTTATTAAATAATGTCTCTAAGAAAGCAAAATATGAATTTGATCTCTACCAACGTAAATATTAAGGGTTTGTAGAAACAATTTGACAAATTAATAACAATTTTCATTTTTGAGTGGTAATTATGATTAATTAAGAAAAATCAAAAATTAAACTCAATTGAACAAAAATTTTATACAAGTTTTGCTTTATAAAGAATTTCAAGATAGTTTAATTGCATGGTAAACTTGAAATGAGATTTTGTTTTTACCAAAAAAGCTTTTTAGGCATAAACAACACAAATATAAAGGATAGGGTTTCTTAATTATCTATTTTTCAAAATAATTTGTTTCTGGTCTTTTGTTGCACTTGATAATAAAAAAAAATATAGAATATAAAAGAATGAAATTAAAGATCTTGAAAAAAAATATGTAGCTCTCTTTCAATCTGGAAACATAATTATTAATGCACAATTTAAATCTCTTTTTCGTGATACATTTGCGTGTCTGGAAGATATGGTATGGAGAAGGAATGAGAGTATTGAACAAATGAATTGATTGTCATGTAACAAACTATTAAAATACAACACTCGTCCAAAAATGATAACATACATGAAGTTTGATCTTGAATATAAAGGTACATGTATCTATGAAACATATGGAGCTAACAAACAGTATTCAACATCATAATTCCATTAAAAAAAATAAGAATATGAACAGAGCAAACACGGACCTCCAAAACATCAGAGGTGGGGATAAGATGCCATGAAGAAGTAAGCATCCCTTGCCGACCGGTCACATCCCCAATGTGCTCCTTGTCATGATTGGGAAATAACGGAAAAATCTTTGGTCAATTCAGTGTGTAAATAATGGATTAACAATTAGAATGGAAAACGGCAGTCAGCTTTTGACTCAACAATAAATTGTATTTGCTAATAAGGTCAGTGTATCGACCATGTAACATACGAAATAATGATTTAAAAGGGAGTGCTGGTTTTCTTGTTTCATAAAACAACTTGAAATTATATGAATATATTTAGTCCATTGATTTGTTATTGCTTTGTTTTCTGTGTGTAAAATTTTGGATACACTACAAGAAATGGAAAATCACTTTTATTTGATTGAAATAAAATATCCCTGTGGATCATGACCTTATAAATCTAGCATCGTTGGACTGGCCTGTGCAGCCTCTGTATACGATGTGTTTATATTGATTAAATTAGCCTGCGTATTAATATTTTTACATTTCAAAATTAAATAAATTATGACAGGAGATAATGATGAACTTAATATAAATATCAATGCACACGCTATACAGCGTCACTTTAGTATGATTAAAAAAACTTAGTGTGGGAAAATGAACATTTTATAAAAATTAAAATCCATGTACATGTAGTGATGATCATGTACTAGTATTCGAAGTTAGCTATACGTCAGACAGGCTCGTGCATTTTGCAAATACAAAATATTTTGCACCTTTAATGTTCATGAAATAATATGCATTGTTTAAATTTTTGTAGGTTTACTAAATCACGTTTCCCATCGCATGCTTTATTAAGAAAATGGAACATTAAAATTTTGTCTACGGAGGTTTTGGACAACCCTCGTAAATAATATACAACCTATGAATGAAATACGGAGATAGCGAAAAGTGTATTGCATGTAGGAATGTCATGAATTCGTAATATTTTCTATACTATATATGGCATTAGCTACAAAAATCATGATTATTTGTAGTACAGTACTCTACATTAATTCACAAATGTAAATAATTATAACATTATTGGGGTTAATGAATGTTAATAAACGAATCGAAAATATATTCATGCTCAAGACAGTAATTACAGCTGCCAAATAAGACTGTAAAGATTGAATACTAGTATATATAAGTACATCAATCATATGTATTACATGTTTTTTCTTAATTATTTTCCTTATTATTCGTAGTTGTCCAAGTGGCTTTCATATGGTCGACTAATCAGGTATTTACTAGCAAACCGATTTGAATTATGTCTTAAAATGGTGGTATCTAGTCGATGTCTCTAAAATAAAATCAATTCAATCTCCTATTGAAAAAAAAAACAGTGACTTTAAAATAGTTCATATGACTTGATTCATTTGAGAACACTTCCCATTCCTTTATAATTTTGAGGTTATGATAGAAAGGTTACAATATCATAAATTTAATGGATGTACTCAAAGAAATATAGAGAGAACAAACAGTTTCTTGGGAAACAATGGGCAAATAATGAAATAGAAATTAATTTGGAAAAAGTCCATTAGCATAAAACCTTATGATATACATGTACATGTATTAAGAATGTATTGTATTGTTACTATTACGCAGTGATGTTTAAGTGGTGAGATTACCGAACACTACTTTTTCGATTAAATTAAATAATATCAATTAAAAAAAGATTTGTCAGACTTTTGTGTGAGTAATCGTTTATTTCAAGCATACCTGGATAAAACGCGTAAATGTCGTGTTGAATGCCACAGTAAGTTTTTTTTCTTTTCACGCATAAGATTTTGCACAAATTCTGCTTCATATGAACACAAAAATAGGTCTGCTTATACCGGAGGATTGGTACACATGGGGATTCCAATAGATTGTTGGAAGACCTGGTCTCCAAAAACCCCGTAGATATTGTCAATCAGAAACTCAAGCATCTTTTTGATGTCAACTTCAGAGTACTTGTGTGTGCAATCAGAATGTGTTTTAACAAAATAATTTTGCAAATGATCAATGACCAGGTATGTAAATTTACAAGTTTCATTTTATTGAAAACGCAGCTGATGATTGCCACCTCATACGTTAAGTGTATAACTTGACTGGAAAACTTGCCATAATCAACTTACATTATTTATATAGTACCTTTCCAATCTACCTGATTGTGTTTGTGTCTTCCAAAAAACTAGTATGTATTTCGATTTGCGTGGGTATACTCTTAGTAAGATCATTTTTAAAACCGATGCAAGTCGCTGAAATATGAGTTGATGTTACAAAGATATGAACATTCTTGTTTAGAGCCAGTTTTGTCCAAGGTTTAAGGTCTTGTTTGCGAGACACAGCCTATATTAGGGTCGTATTTTTTCTGACATGGATTATTCCCTCTACTATTTGATCAATGAAAAGTGCTCGCGGATTGTGTACCCAGTTACCTGGGGAAGCTTACTTCTCCTAGGCATCTGATCGCACTCTAGTGTTTCAAGGGGACCGTGTTTTGGCCCATTCAAAATTAATTATTTTCTGGATTAGTGAGATTCATCCATTTATCATTTAGATAATAAGAAGTCAAAATCATTATAAATTTTATAGAGCGAAGTAAAAATGACACATATTGCTTCCAATACAATTTTATTAGAATAAAATAATACTTTTCAAACCTATCAAAATGATATTCAGTATGGAACATCAACCTCCTGAACAAAACGTGTCATTTTGCAAAGTGTGATTTTTATCCAAATTACACAGAAAAATAATTTTACACCTCTGAATATAACGGATATTTATTTGAACTTCTCCTAGGGAAGCTGTCATATGCTAGGGATTTGACACAATTTATGGTCTTATGCAACCTTTCTTTTACATATCCTTTGGTCATATGATACCTTTCTTTCAAATGTCATTTAGTCGTATGATACCTTTCTTTCACGTATCCTTTGGCGATATGCTACTTTTTTGAAGAATAAAGGTTATTTATTGTTGCATTTAAAGGCTTTGTAACGTGAGAGAAATATATAAACAAAGAGATAAGACAGATATATAAAGTCATTGATAGTAAATAATACCAACTGTAGAAATTACTATTTACTGATGCAATCCTCTGCAAGTAATGAATTCAAAAGCTTGTTGTAAAATCTTCTCCAACTGCAAGTTGTAATCATACATTTTAACCAGAAAAACAAAATAGTCAAATATGATATTACTTTGATAGCGGAAGCTTCATTTTTAAGGTCTTCCGTTTCCAACGGAAGACCTTCTACTGATTCTGTTGGTAAAGATTATTATTCTTTTTTTTCTTCTGCTTCCTAGACCGCAACTTTGATGCCTCATATCTCACTCATTTCTCAACGGATTTCGGTAAAATTTTCAGAGGTTATAGACGTTTATAAATTCTATCAGAATGCTGACTAAAATTTCAAAAAGTCCGAGTTTGAGTTATTTCCCTTTAAACGAAAATTTATACGCGGGTATGTTAAGGAAGCATATAAGTCATTTTTCGGGAAATTTAGACTTTTTAAAGAAAATTAAGTTTGATAATTTACCAAAACAGTTGATAAACGTAAACTTTTATTTTCTAGTTCATAAAGGTAAAAGAGTGTCTAAAGCAATGACGTGCATCACCACCACGGCATCACGTGACTTCTATTAATAGCGAAATTTTCCTCCATAAAAAAGCTAACAGAACAACAATTCCCAGGAGTTTGATAATTTCTTTGAGCAAATAATGTTGTTGAAAAACATCTATTTTGCCTAAAAAGTGCTGCTAGAATCCAACTGTCCCGTCAGTAAAATAATTATTCCACACTTACCCGATGTTTTGAATTTTTTACATATGAACACTGATTTTTCATAAAACCATGCTTAACTCGAGATTCTAGCAGCACTTTCCTACTATTTTAGGAGGCAAACTTTACATATGTAAAAATCTTATGTTTTGAAATATTCAGCTTATTGTTGTTCTATTGCATTATTTTTGTCACAAATGACAGAGGAAAGGCCGACCGGGATACGTATATAGCTGACTGTCCTCGAAAGAGAATAAAATCGATGAAAATAAATTAGCATACCTGTTTTATTAACTGAACTCCATATGAATATCACAAAATATTAACATCATTTGCTGTTAAACACCATTTGACGTATCTTTGTACATGCCGTATTAGCCAAATTCTCTTTACACGGCATGATCAATTCCCAAGTTACTTAATGTACACATATGACGTCATCGGTGGTAGATTTTAATCAAAATGACAGAATACAGTATTACAAGATAAGAGCATTTTATTTTTGTTAATGTTTACACATTTCTAATTATTTTCTAGAGTTAAGGTCTTCAATCCCTAATAGGAACAAATTCAATGAAGTTGAAAACATAACAGATATGTAGGCAATGAATACTCATTTTATTTAGACATACTTCCCATTTATTACTATAAGTATGTATAGTGGGATGTGTCCTTATTCATGACCTTGAATTTAGAAAGAGTTATCTCCCTTTTTTAATTAATAAAAAAAGATCAATTAAAAAAATTTTAGCTGGTAAAAAAATTGTTTTCAATTATCATTCTATTTTTAATGATTCAATGCATCTTTCCACCGCAGGATTTATTGATATTCAAATTATTTGAATTTTATCTTAAAAAAACGCTTTTTCCCAGAGACTTCAATGCAATCTTTGTTAAATAACTACTGCTTAATTAATGAAATTTTTGAAAATTTCTCTTGGGCAATCCTTTTCCACTATAAAATGCTTTAATATAATATCAGAGTATTGTGTACTTGACGGACATTTAAGGACGAAAACTTGTGTTTTAAAATTGACGTCATATCGCCTACTATGACGTCATAATTTAGCACTGATTTGGTCAAGGTAGAATATTTTGTATGCTTCCTTATTCCCCCTGCGTAGGCTTTCGTTTCCAGACAAAGGTTCAGAGACGGCTAAAGCTGGAGAAGAAATTCTACTGATTTTAGATAAAAGAAGGATTGAAGTTGTGCACATCGGTTTTTGTTTTTCGATTTCTCTATTCAAATTGGTGCTATGTAGGGGTCAAAAATTAGAACGCCTAAAAGAGCGAAAATTAACACATATTTTTCTTTTTATATTGAAAACTAAAAATATTTTGTTAAGACATGTTGTATAAAAGTTGTGCATAATTGCGAGAACTTTCATTTTATATTATCTAAAAGGGAATGGCCCAAACAATACAGACGAGCAGACGAGTGTAATTTCTTTAACAAAACTATGACTGGACGAATTTAAGACGGGGCGAAATAATTTAAAGTAGTGAAATGGCGAAATAATCCTGTATACAGTATTTGAAAAGTGTTAACATACGTTACTGCCAATATTCAAAAGATTTAGAAACTTTGAAATTATATTATTTCGCCAAAGTCACAACTACTTATCAAAATGTAGTAAAAGTTTACAATTTTTACTGCAAACAATATCAAATGATGATTACTGAACACTCTGAAGAAAAAATTGAGGAAACAAGAGAGTCTTTTGACTCCTTTTAAACTTATTTTATATCAATTGGCTCTTTGTTTATTATACATCCGCTTGAAAATCGGGAGGGTATATAGTAATCGCTAAATGGATACATATTGAAGATAAATTGTAAACGCAATTTTTTTCATTAACTTTCACCACTGTTCAGTTTTTTTCTTGGCATTTGTAACTTACATACGACGTCATGTGACGTCAGAGTCTAGACGCACCAAATATCACGTGCGTTTTGACGAAATTAAAACAATAGAAGAGTTTGCGCTCGCTCTAACGGTCGCACTGTCAACATATTATTATTTAAAAGGGGCTGGCCCCTAAAATTAGGGATCTAGGGGCCTCAAAAGTTTTTCCTTTATATCTCAAAAAGTATTGAGAATTTGTAATACATCAAAGAAGCAAATTTGTTAAAAATGTCAAGATTTATCTAATGGTGTCGTCAAAATACGTCCGGCGACGTAACCTCCGGTCAAACCGGAAGTAGTCAATAATTGCGTAATTTTGCCGTTCTTGGCATGTTTTTGGGCAGCATATGTCTCTGGAAGCTTAAATCTTAATTTTTCGTCCGTTGACGTTACTTCCGGTCAACCGGAAGTAGCCAAAAATGGCTTATTATTGCAATAATTACATAGATCTGGAGGATTAAACGAAAATTACTCATTTTTTTTAAAAAATGAAAGTCACTTCCGGTCAAACAGGACGGAAGACCTACTCGTTGCTTTGCAACGAGCTCGGCTCTAGTTTATACATATAATTATTATGCTTATACTCAAACCCCTTTTTTTTAATTCTTCAATTGAATTTCAGGGAAAAAAATTTAATTACAAAAAAATTGCTTTGAAGTAGAAAAATCAGGTGTGTGTACTGTTCTACATTATATTGTAATCGTACAAAAGGAAATTTTCACTTACGTTTATTTTCGCTCATTTCGCTCTGCCCTCATTTTGGCGAATTTAAGAAAGGAGCAAATTCAAATAATACAGACGAGCAGACGAGTGTAATTTCTTTAACAAAACTATGACTGGACGAATTTAAGACGGGGCGAAATCATTTAAAGTAGTGAAACGGCGAAATAATCCTGTATACAGTATTTGAAAAGTGTTAAAATACGTTACTGCCAATATTCAAAAGATTTAGAAACTTTGAAATTATATTATTTTGCCAAAGTCACAACTACTTATCAAAATGTAGTAAAAGTTTACAATTTTTACTGCAAACAATATCAAATGATGATTACTGAACACTCTGAAGAAAAAATTGAGGAAACAAGAGAGTCTTTTGACTCCTTTAAAAATTATTTTATATCGATTGGATCTTTGTTTATTATACATCCGCTTGAAAATCGGGAGGGTATATAGTAATCGGTATATCCGCCCGTCCGTCTGTCCTTTGGTCCTTCTGTTATGCCTTCGGGTACCCATCTCTTATCCGCAACTCCTCTCATACCACTTGAGGAAATTTGATGATTTCACAGAATCTTTATTACATATTGCCATTGTGCAGATCCTATATTGCTCTTTGATCCAACACATATTTTGGGTTTCCCACAGCAAAACATGGACACTACCATCATATTCATATGGGAGGCGGGGGAGTGGGGTCTTTAGTGAGTTACTTGCTCACAATACCTCTAGTTTACGGTTCAAAAGGCATCAGTTAATTCTTCTGGGTTTTTTCTTTATTTATTTTTAAAGTTTGCAACAGTAAGTCTCTACCAGTCAAAACCTGGTCGTGCCAATAATATTGCCTATTGATTTACGCTTCGCTCCGTTATTATCAGACTCATTTTCGTATTCATATGAAAATAATTTCATTCATGTGATGCAGAATTTTTCAAAAACTTATGCGTGATAAGAAAAAACTTGCTTCGACCTTTAATTCGACATTAAGATATATCGACGACGTATCGTCAATTAACAATGATAATTTTCATTCCTGTTTGGATACAATATATGTTGGTGAGCTTGAGATAAAAGATACCACAGAGTTTAACAATCTGTTTCATACTTTGATATTTTACTTGAAGACATTAATGGTGATGGTAATCTAACAATTAAATGATAACCTGATGACTTTTTTTATCGTCAACTTCCTTTACTTATGCAGCAATATACCTTCATTATCTGCCTACAGAGTTTATATATCTCGGTTGATTCAATATGCAAGAACATGTCGATATAATGACCTCGTCAGCAATACAATTTATCACTGAGTCAAATGCTGACTGACTTTTTTCACACTATACGTTAGTCCATTATTTATACACCGAATTGACGATGGATTTTCCCGCCTTTTCCTGATCATGACAAGGAGCGCACGGCGGATGTGACTTTCTATTCCACTAATCAAGTTCTTTAAAATGACTTTAAGGTCAATGACGTTGTGACCTTGACAGTGACCTACATGTATGTGCTATAAATAGCTATTTTGAACTATCGCCATAACTTTTGAAGCATGAGCGATAGATATTTCATATTTGGTATGCATACTCCACTAATCAAGTTCTTTCAAATGACACCAAGTTTACTGACGTTGTGACCTTGATTGCGACCTATATGCTAAAAATAAATTTTTCGAACTTTGTTGCTGCTGGGCGCATCTTGTTTTGTTTACGTTTGTTTATTCTAAAATTGGTATTTTTTGGTTTCGTCTCAATATTTTAAGTTGATTTTTATCCTCGTATGCCTAACAATTAATGAAATGTGTTACATCGACACCAACGCAAAAACGTGCGATATAGAGCACGCACTAATTGCATATATCACGCAAAGATATTCCTTTCAGTTTTGTCAAGCAATGAGGATACCAATATTACGTACAGAAAAAGTCATGACTAGTCATATCATATACATGTATTATAAAGTATCCTCATGTAGTGTAGGCTCAAGTTTGTTCAAGTCATGTGCCCGGGGTAGGGCAGGACCTAAACAGGGAATCAAACATGTAGGAAATATCTTTAATTTTAAAAACAATCTTCTTCTGAAGAACAGGTAAGCCATTATTTTTAGTCATATTAATATAGAAGTATCCTCAGGTAGTATATATTCAGGCTTGTTCAAATCATGACCCCTGGGGTTTGGGTGGGGGGTTCAAAATTTTACATTGGAAAATATAGGTGTAATGTTAAAAACGTGGTATTTGCATAAAATAGGTTCAAGAGAATATTTGAATACCGTGTGGTTTACCCCCAGATGGAGCTGCCTTAGTTTTCATTCCAATCATTAACACACACAGAGTAAAACGAAAACCTACCTATCCCTTGTAAGAATCTGATCATACACGTTACATAAGAACAATCTTTTTCAGGAAAACTAAGTCATTATTAGTCATATTGATACAGAAAAAAATTAAGTATTGTTCAAAGTGTGACCCATTCCAAGTGTTCGAGGGTCTGGACACAAGAAAGGGTCAACATTTTGTAAAAAAAAAAAAAATGAATAAAATATGTTCAAGAACAGTAAAGCCACGATTAGTCATTAGTCATATTATAAAAGAATCATCCTCAGGTAGTGTAGAGTCAAATACGTTCAAATTTAGGATGAGGGCACAATGAGCGACCAGATTTTTACATAGAAATTGAAAGTGGAAAAACGTTTACATTCTTCTTAATAAAGCAGCGAAGTCATAATTAGTAATATTGATAGGGGCGCATTAAGAGGTAGTGTAGATTTAAGTTGCCTCCCGTTCAACACTGAACTGATTTCTCCTCAGTTACTCAGGTGAGCTATTTGGCCCACGAGCCTCTCATCTTGCTATGAATATGGGATACACACCAAGATCTTTTTTTCTTTTATAAACACATTTTAAGCCATTTGCATTTTTGGAGGTCCGTGATTGCTTTGCTCCTATTTTGTATTGTTTTATGGACTTTGATATTGAATACTTAGTTATTTCCATATCCTTCATTCTAATATTCTGGTTCAAGATAGTTAGCATAAGAAGAATAACAGGAAAAATAAAATATTATACAATTATAGCCTTTTGATGAGGTCAATCCCTAGATATATGGACCTTAGAGAAAGCATTTCGACCGAGCACGAAGTGCGAGGTCGATATGCTTTCTCTAAGGTCTATACATCAAAAGGCTACAATTGTTTTATTATTTTTTATCAGGTAATAGGAAATGTCTTAAAAACCTTTTTCTAATACTCAGAACCTTCTCATACAAGGCATTGTTATGTCATATGCATTATGATGTCACAGTAATGAATACCAGATGCAGTATCTGTTTTTAGAAACATCCATTTTATAAGTACTATTGTGACGTCAGCACTATAGTTGCTTTACAAAAGAACGTTTCCAATTTTAGAAACAGCAGGTTTATAAATTCTTACAATAGAAACATCCAGTCCATATCACTTTTATACTTGATCATGTGATCAAGTTTGAGACAATCAGATGGTTGGAACAATATAGAAAAATAATAATATTTAATAAAAAATTCCACAAATACCATAATCATATGATACACATTTGAGCCTTTGATAGCTTTAATCCTAAAACCTTCAAACTGTCTATAGTTTAGTAATTTGAATTTGAATGATGCGTGCAAACACGCTTGTTTTAATAAAAAGTAATAAAAAGTAAACACAATCTGTTCGACATACTCAGAAAAAAATTTACTCATGCTGAGTTCGAAGGTAAGGAAACTGACAATGTAATGGAGTAATATACATATAACGTTTTGCTAGATAATTTTTAAAGCAATTTTCAAACTGTCTGTTTGTTGAAAAAAAATTAGGCCAATTGTCCAGAAATATTAAACAGGTTTGAACCATTTCTTTCATATTGAACAGGTGAATTTTGTGACACGACAATCCCTTGGGATAATCTTTGTTTTACATTGACCTTGGAGTTTAATTGGCAACATAGCGAAGGTTAAGCTTTCTCAAGTGCAGAACAAATATGTTGGTAACTAAAGTAATGCCTTTTCTCAAGAAACACAAATGTGAAATATAAGACCCTAGCACCACCTTTTCAAATGTTATGACAAAGGTTAACGTTTTAAAGGTAAGACAAACTCTGAGGTCAAGGTTAAAGGGTCAAGGTTGTTGGTTTCTAAAGAAAGACCTTGTCTCAAAGATTACATATAGGAAGTAAGAAATCGCTGGCCCTTACCGTTCAAAAGTTATGGCCAAGGTTAAAGTTTGTAAAAAGGAGATCAAACACCACGGTCAAGGTCAAACGGTCAAAGTTTTTGATATCCAATAAAAGGTCTTTTCAAAAGGATTTTATATATGAAGTATGAAAGCCCTAGCCCTTACCCTTCAAAAGTTATGGCCAAGGTTAAATTTTTTTCGTAGGTACAAAAATCTCTAAAGTCAAAGGATAAAATTATTGATTTTAAATGAAAGGTCTTGCAACAAAAAATTGATATTTGAAATTTGAATTCCTTGGTATCTATCATTTAAAAATTAGGGCCAAAGTAAAAGTTTGGATTTTGTGTAAAAATGGGTCAGGCTCCAAAGTCAAGGTCTAAGGGTCCGTGTTCTTGATATCAAATGAAAGGTCTTGTCACACGGATTGAATTTGTGAAGTATAAAAGCACTAGTTCTAACCCTTGAAAAATTATGGTCAAGGTTGTATTTTAAAAGGAGGTCAAACTCCAAGGGTTACATATATGAAGTATGAAAGCCTTAGCCCTTATTATTCAAAATTTATGATCAAGGCTAAAGCTTTTGAATACGTACGAAAATTTTCAAGGTTAAAGTTGTTAGTACTCAATGAAAGGCCTTTCAACAAAGATAACATATATGAAGTATAAAGTCCCTGGTATCTACGTACGAAAATTTTCAAGGTTAAAGTTGTTAGTACTCAATGAAAGTCCTTTCAACAAAGATAACACATATGAAGTATAAAGTCCCTGGTATCTACTGTTCCAAAGACACGGCCAAAGGAAATGTTTGAAATTTTGTTTAAAAATGGGTCATATTCCAAGGTTAAAAGGTCAAATTTGTTGGTGCGCAAAGAAAGGTCTTGTCACAAGAAATACACATGTGAAATATGAAAGCATAGCTCCTCTAAATCAAACGTTATGTGCAAGGTTCAAGTTTTTGCGGACAAACAAACAGACAGGCAGACTATATACCCCCGAAACTTCCTTAACGAGGCATAAAAATAACCTTGATCATCACTTTTATCAGTCAGTGAAAGGGCTTTTATTTCCATATTCATTGTTAAAAATAATCACTTTGTACCGACAATTTTGACCCTTTGACCATGACTTACGATTTGGCTTTCTATTGAAAAAATTAATCTTGGCCATTACTTTTGAATGGTTAGTGCTAGAGCTTTCATATTTATATGTATATATATTCACGTGTATTTTGGGTGACAAAATCTTTCTTTGGGTAGCTTTTCTTGCCATTTGGCCTTGGAGGTTGACCTCCTTTTAAGAACTTGGTCCACACTTTAAAATGGATGAAGAGTTTTCTCAATTCGAAGTGTTTTTATGACAACGCCTTTCTTTGAGTATCATTCTTCTTTATCTTTTGACATTAAGTTTGCAGTTTCGTTTGCATTAAAGAGACGTTCGCCCCGATTTACCATACTGGGACATCGGTGTTTCAAAAACACATCGTGTTTTCAAATTACTTTAAGATATTTTCTGGAGAACACTTTTTCAGATTAAATAATGTTTACAGATCATATTCTTCAACATGATTTCTTTGATCCTTGTCGTATTGGTAACAATTCTAAAGGAAGTTGAGACTGGCTCTCCAGGGGGAGCTGTGTATACTCTTTGGGGTCGCAAAAATTGTCCGCGCAGTGCAAAATTAATCTACTCAGGTATTTGATGTTATGTTCTGGCTTAAGATTCTAGTAAATCATAGAACTAATTTAATTCAATGTAACATGGAAACATACAATTGTGGTAGGTATACACAGAAGATAAAACTGATGTGTATATATTTTCTCTTTGAAGGATTTGCTGGAGGCTCTAATTATGATAGTCCTGGTGCTGCAGTAGAACCACTCTGTTTACCGAGAGACCCACAGTGGATAGGCTATAGCAGATGGACTCACAATAGAGGGAATGTGTTTGGAGCTGAATACCAAGTTATTGATAGTGATATCATTAACTCTAACTTGCATAACCATGATGTACCATGTGCCGTCTGTGAGACTGTCAGCGGATCATCTGTCATCGTTATTCCGGGTAATTATATAACTCAAGAAGTTGTTTCATTTATAGAATCTATATCAGTTTTAAATTCCAATTACATGTTTACTGTCTCCGGCAAAAGTAACATGTAGCAATTCTCCACATAGCCAAGTTATGCAGTATCAGCTCTTCCCAGTTTTCAAGTTTATCTTTAAAGTAAAATATACATTAAGTAAGAAAATCAAGCTACAAAATGTATGAACGCATTGTTATACCCTAAAGATAGTAGCCAAGATACATTAGTAACCGTATTTAAATGTTTTGAATACAAAGTACCAAATAATCAAACCATCAACGACGACAAATATTTATAACGAGGTAGAGCTTTGATGCATTGCTGTGATTATGTACATGAAACTGAATTTAAATATTTACATCTTTTTGGGCCTTTGGATATTAGTGATCAGAATACAATTATTTCTTTTTTTTGCTTTTATATCTTCAAGCAAGAATACGCTGCTACTCTGGTTGGAAAAAAGAGTATGGAGGATATCTCATGGCAGGATATTGGAATCATAGAGCAGGTTCCACCTTCTCCTGCATGGATAGATATCCTCAGACTGTGCATGGGGGATACCAAAATCGTAATGGCAAACTCTTCTACCCAGTGCAAGCTTGGTGTGGAAGCTTAAAATGCCCTCCCTACAAAAATGGATGGGAGTTAACCTGTGTCGTTTGTTCTAAAAAATAGCATCAAACACGTTTTTAAATAAAGATATGATATGATAATTGTTTTATCTTCAACTATTTATTACAAAGCATCTAAGGGAAAAGCTAGTCAAGACAGTGCCATGATTCGGAGAGAGGTGGGCGGAATGACTTAGTAGTAAAGTGACTGCTTGACTCTCGTTTTCTCAATCTTGTTGAGGTTACTTGAATATTATCGGTTTACAGAATTTTTATTGTGAAATAAAAGATGTGATTAAAGTAACATATGGGGATAAGTAAAGCAAGCAATGGCCTTGAAAAGGGTTGGAACAAAATTGATCGAAAATTTAACATGTGAATTTATTGAAAAACAAGCTAATTCAGGGACATTTTGTCAACGAATTAAGAAATTGAGAAAGAAAAGTGCATTGAGCTTCAACTTGGTGTTTAGTTTTTACTTTTAAATTCGATAATGGAGCTTTTTAAGATAAAACAAAATCAAGATGACATGTTTTGTTGTAAATGTATACAGAAAAATGAAGTTTTTCATCTAAAATTATGTTTACAAAATGAATTTTGGATGATTTTCTTACTATTGGCGAAAAGGGCCCGTTGGCAACTTAATTGTATGACAAACGAGATGATTTCAACTTATCCATCGTCAACTTTCCCTATCTATGTAGCGATATCCCGCTATCCCCTGCATATGGTATTTAGATTTCCAAACTTATTTTATACTCAAGAGCGTGCTCCTAGTACGAGCATATTTATAAACCAAGGTAGACTACCCAGCACATATGTGTAAGTGAATGTTACTGGTATTTCGACAGTCAGCATTCGTAAATTCAATAATCGTCATAATGACTTTATTGGCAACCAAAGTTACTGTGAGCAATAAACTCCCAGAATAATACCCCCTGCCTAACATGTATGATTATAATGGCAAAGTTATGTTTTGCTCTCGGAGACCCGAAATAATAGAACGAAATGTAAAATATACATGTAGAAGGTGTAATATGACATCAGATAATAAAGAATCTGTGAAAGTATCATTTATTCATTGGTACAGGATGAATTGCGGATAGGAGATGAGTACCTTTCAATATTATACAAAGAATGGTCATGTCCATGTTTTGCTCTGGGAAACCAGAAATTTGTTTTCGTTCTAAAATAAGAGATTCAAAATGACAATATGTAACAAAGAATCTGTGAAAGTTTCAATAAATTTCAATTAGTGGTGTAGGAGGAGTTGCGGATAAGAGATGGACACTCCAAAACGTAACAGACGGACGGACGTATAGACAGACGGACATCCCGATTACTATATACCCTCCTACTTTTCAAGTGGGGGTAAAAATATAACTTAAAATGAGGTCTTCATTTAGCTGATTTGTTTCACACGATTTTTAGGCCCTTTTATGCTGAATTGAGCGAAGAATGTGCCGCTTACCTATAGGGCCCACTGTGGGTTTGATTGGTCAACAAGGGGAGCCTACTCCTCCTAGACACCTTATCCCAACTCTGAAATTGGTCATGTACCAACTGATTCCCGTTCGTAACAATGCATCCAATTCTTTTTAAATGTAATGCTTACATCAATATATGATTTTTTTTAATATGCTATAATCGTTTTAATGTCCATTTCTAAGCCATTAAGATATAAATATGAAAATCTTTAGAATGTAAAAATATTGGAAATAATTTTTCTTTGTTAATTTAAAGTTTTTCTATAAAAACTATAAAAAAAAATTATATCTCTAATTTTCAGATCAATATATTAGTCTAACCCGTGTATCTGAAATAAAATATTATTTGTCTTTAGATATATATTTAGTTATTTTTTGTAATTTTTATCAATAAAACTCAACTATTCCATAAAATACAACTTTCTGTACTTAATAAATTAAAACTCTAAGTGATGGCCAACGATATACATGATAATCAAATCTCTCAAAGAATCTATTAAGTACTTGTACAGGATTATAAGAAACTTTGGAAGAAATCCAGATATTTATGATACAAAATGTACTACATTTATCACTTTTGCTTGGAATTGTAAAAGTGTTTCATGTCTTTTTAAACAACAATTTGCATGTAAGTACCTAG
Source organism: Saccostrea glomerata (assembly GCA_003671525.1). Lineage (NCBI taxonomy): Eukaryota > Metazoa > Mollusca > Bivalvia > Ostreida > Ostreidae > Saccostrea > Saccostrea glomerata. The sequence goes on along the minus strand of PRKT01000832.1, from coordinate 164,475 downwards.
TACCTAGCTTAAGGAGCCTGGGGGTTAAAACATTAACCATCAGATATAACTTAATTTTTTAGATATGGTATTTTATGTTGTCAACTATCAAAATTAAAAAAAAAAAAAAAAACATTAGGCATTTCATTGTTGTCGTTTTATACATCCTTACATGGAACTCTTCTAAAGGAGATGAAAATGATGAGAAAATGGCCGCCTTAAAGATTTTGTTTTTAAACTTAATACCTACAGCTAAGCAAGTGAAAATAAATTCAAATATCCTTTTCTTTTCTAGACTTAAGACAGTAATTATTAAAATCAATGTAAGTTAAAAATTAATTGAACCATTTAAAAAAGTAACGCCAGTGATTGTAGCTGATGATATACTGAAAGAAAAAAGATACGCATAAAAACATAACATGCTAATTAAAAATCCTTGACTATGTGGCCGAAAATTATGAAAATTGGTAAGATGTGTATTTTGGGTACTTTGCACTAAAAACTTTCTGTTCAAAACTACTAAACCATGAAATGTATGGCGTCAGGTAGGGGAAGTGATAAAAAGTCAGAAACACTTGCATGTTGATGATGATAATTTTGTGATCACATCACTGAAAACATAAGTTTGTCACGTTGACCAGATTTGAAGTCATTTTCTTCCGTTCAGTTAGTCAATACATAAATTGACTATCAGTTTCCTCAACATTACCAGTCTTTAGTAAACTTTGACTTGTATCCTGGTCATTTTGTTTATATTGTTTGGCGGGAAGAAACAATAGCGTCGGTCGCCATTTTCCTCCAAGGAAAACACGAAGTGATGGTATGTCATGTTTTGTTATTTTCTTGTTTTAGACAAATAATTCTATGATAAACTTATTCAAAAAATGTTCTACCGAGAAATAATATTATAATTAACAAAGTACTCGATATTTTTCTTCAATAATTATTGTATTTTACACTATTATCATAATGATACATGTAGCCTAGGATGTGGGTTGATTGTGTTCAAACTTCAAGTGGATTTTTGCATATTCAATTTACGAAACAGTTCAAATTGGACTTGGTCTAAAATTCAACGATTATTAAATAGGTATTATTCTTTTACAACTCACAGGTATGACATGGACTCTCAACTACCACTGAATGAACAAATAAATCAAAATACAATACCTTGTTACGAATATAGACAAGATGTAAACCACATTAGGTACAAGAAGATGTTACCATGAATAGAAGAAATAAGGTAGGATTACACGTACTGATAGCTTATATTTTAAGTATAATGGTGATTTACATAGAACTTGTTATTTTTCAACATTGTATTTTATAAAAGAAAATACAAATAGACGAATCCCTGATGTTTATGTACTAACTCTCCACTGACTATACTGGCCTGTTTCACTAAATATTGTTCGTATTATTCCATGTATTTTGTTTATAATACATGTATATGATATTTAAGGCATTTTAAATAAAATCGCAATGGTTTGTAGTTGACCAATTTCTGACGAAAACAGCCAAACAAGAAGAAAACAGAACTGATGATGATTTCATTCTGATGTGCCATGTTTGCTAAGGTAAATGGAATTTTTAATTCATTGTAATTGTATTATTAAACGACTAATATTATGGTACCCGTTATTTTCTTCTTAATACTGCATATATATTTATATCTATTTACTATATTTATATCTTGATTTCCTTTTAATATAAATAAATTTGTTTTCATTTAGGCCTACTTTTCTTTTGCTATCAAGCCGTATAAATTAAGAAGACTATTCTCCATTGCAGGAGCTGTGAAAAAGAATCTGTAATGATCAAAGAAGAAAACAACCAGTAAATATATTCCTCTGAGGTAGGAAAACAAAGCAACAACTGAAAGGGTGCAACAAGAGACTGTTACCTGAAGCTATTTCTTTGATTGATTAGAAATCATTTACAAACAGTAAAATTAATTTGCTTGAAAATACTAGTATATAAATATCTATGTATGCTATATATGTAGGTGTATATGATTTCTTTTAACTTTTTACAATGTTTATATGCAAATCTTATGTTTTTTTATTAAGATGATCGGTTTATACGTTTGTGTATATTTGGTGCTTGAAATAACGATATTTATAAAACAGAAATTTTATAATAAAAAGTTCAAATATTAGTTGTATAATTGTTATATTTTGTATCTGAAGGGATTGATGCGTGATAATCAAAATGATTTAACGCTCATCTTCATCATGATTTCCAATATCGTCAAAATGCCTAGAAATATAACTAATTGAAAGTCATTTTGATATGAAATGATAATCATTTTGAATATCGGAATCTATCATTATGACAAGAATACAGTCAAATGAAATCCTTATAGTGTACTCATAGTGACTTTCAATTGGTCAAGGTAGACTATCAAGTCAGTCGGTATGATTTTTCTCGAGTCGTCAAAATGAGCTTAACATATTGTCTAATTGACTAACTGCACCCTCATCTGGAGGACAATCAATTTGATTATTTTTTTAGGTCATGGTGACTAACTTAAATTTTCAGTGATTTTGTAGTGCCAGAAGATGCATTAGAGTGATAGACATCGTTTTTGCATACTTGCAGTCAGTATAAATTTCATGCAATCATGGTATGGCTGACGGAATTTACATTGGGTCTGGTAATTGAATTGCGTAAGTGCGTAAGTGAATAAAAAGGCAACAACATGTTGCTGTGCAGATTTTTTTCAACAAAAAAAAGTTTTCCAATTGTCAGAGAATAACTTAAAAGGTTTCCAACCAACTATGATGGTGACGTTGGCGCGTAACAACATCACATTAAAAAAAATATAGGGCGGTTATTATCAAGGCATTATCACTGAAACAATATTTATACAGCAGACAATCATACTCATTTTTTCACCCTAAAGTTGACAGAAACTCTGTGCTCTAATTCGGTCCGCGAGCTTGGCAACTTTACGTCGATTTTACTCTCACACTCGCACGTACGCGTCGTATGCGCAATGTTTTATCATGTTCACACTGGGAAGATGTAGCTAGTGTTTGTCGAGACTTTTACAACAAACATGAACGTTTACCAAACCAGCTGAATTCTGTATATTCTATACTAAATCGAAAATTCGTGGGATTCCTTGGACTGGGTGATTCGTTAGCTTTGGAATAATACATCTACTCTTATCCATTAAGCCATTAAGGCTACAATCGGAAGGATTGAATAAAAATCCTGTGAGAAAGATAAATGCTCTAGTGAACTCAATGCACGGGAAAATTAAGTCTGTTATTTCTACGCAAGGAAGATTATGAGAACTTTTATTTTTGGGGGGTAGCGACATTTTGATTTCAATAACATAGGAATTATCAGTCAACGTCACACAAAATTTTGGTAACTTGTCGATTAAAGATGAATTGAAATGTATGATCACAATACTGGAAAACATATTCTAAGTTTTAATTTAATTCAAAAGTTTAATATGCGTCTCTTTTTTTCCTTTCAGTATATAGACTACATGGAATACCTAATTGAAGGATTATTCGTCAGCTCAGATACTTAAAAAAATAATTATCCATACAATTTATACAATTTAAGCATATAAATGAACCATACAGTCATGCATATAGTTTTGTTTACTTAATTCACTCTACTTCTGCACATGTGAGTGTTTGCTTTCATATAAAGCAGAGTTTATTTAAAACTTTCTATGCAAGAAGAAAAAAAACTTTTTTTGGAAATACCCTGATAACCACAGGTTTATTTCTTGTGATCAGTCCCTTCTTTTGCAGAGCTGCCAACATTCTGAAATGGACATGCAATCGGATCAATTTGAGGAACGTTTCTATTTTCTTTACGCCAAAATCGTAAGGGTTGCAGCTCTGCTTTTGGGTACCACCCAGCTTGTCTTTTGAACAGTAGGAGCTAGGACTTTCAAACTTCATATGAGTATTCATTTTGACAAGACCTTGTAGCTAATGTAAATATTTTTGACATTTGGACCTTGATTTAAAACTTTGATCCACTTTAAAACCTTTAACTTTGGTCATAACATTTGAACAGTTTGAACTAGGGCTTTCATATTTCACAGGTATATTCCTTGTGAAAAGATTTTCCTTTTGGATACAAACCCTTTTGACCTTGACCATTGGAGATTGACATGTATTTGAGAGAATTCAGCCCTTGCCATAAGCTGCCATACGGGGGCATCAGTATTTCAAAATACATCTTATCACTATGAGTTTCAGAAAGATATAATTTATCTTAAAACTGCCTACAAGTAATTTTTTAAAAATTAAATAAATTTTCCTTGTAAATTTACCTATTTTATCACATATTACATCATTGATATGTGATTAACGATATATTATAGTAATTTATAGTGAACTAAAATAATTTTTGTAAGGGTAAACTTGACAATAAAATGTATCGAAGATATATTTATAAACAAAAGTTATTTGTATTCATATGTCTACTTTTAAGATCTCAGTGAGCTGGAAATAAAAATATCATAGTCTTACACATCTGTGTCATATTCCCATATCACCTACCAATGGAGTGTATGTCTCCCAGTTAATTCGATATGCAAGTGCATGCTCCATGAAGAACAATTTCTATGAGACGAGATATTCATAAAAAATATAAAAGAAATAAAAGTATCAAGATTCCCGTTTAAATTCAAATTTTGCAGAATTTATGACCAATACAATGGACTTTTCGGCAAATACAACGTATATATGAGTCGAATGCTGAAGGGGTAAAACACTGATACATGTAGCTCATTAGCGTCGGAAGCAAATTGAAAGTGAGGGGGCTAAGTGTAAATAAAAAAAAATTGTACCTTCAAAAAAACCTTACAAGCAAAAAAAAAAAAAAAAAAAAATGTCTATTTCCCAAACACGAAAATCCTATTTTCGAAAGGGGGGGGGGCTGTAGGTTCGAACTCCAGTACCTATAATTTTCTTCCAAACACCACCACTTTCCCCATTTTTAACCTATACTTAGACGTATCTGTGGAAAAGGGGGGGCTAAACTTACGAAGATATGTTCATTGTCTATACTAGGTATATATTTTGAAACAAAGTGGGGGGGGGGGGGGGGGGGGG
>PRKT01000832.1:34166-149609 GCA_003671525.1 Saccostrea glomerata | reverse complement strand
TTCATATCTGGCCCATCGTCTGGCGTAATTTTCAACAGAATCCATAATATTTATGAAATTCCGACGCCAGTTGAAGGATCGGGGTTCCCTATATTTAGGACCTTTTAAAATAAGTGATCTAAGGTCCTCATTACGACCATCATAGTAATACATTATATACTTACCAGGACTTTTAACATTCCCAAACATTATGTAATCAAAATTGATAGAGAGTTGACTATGTGCTGTGATTTTGTTTAATTCAATTAAAAATAACTGAAAATAAAGAATATTTAACATCGACACATGAAAAGAATTATTACAATAAGGCGATTCTAGATTGCCTTACTAAATAATGTCTTTAAGAGAAAGCGAAATATAATTTTGATCTCTATTAACGTAAATATTAAGGGTTTGTAGAAACAATTTGGCAACTTTATAACAATTTTCATTTTCTTGTAATTACAATTGATTAATAAAAATCAACAATTAAATTCAATCGTACTGAAATTTTATACAAGATTTGGTTTTTATACCGAGGAAATGTAACGAAATACTTTGTAAAAAGTTGCAAGATAGTTTAACTGCGTGGTAAATTTAAACTATCTTTGTATTTACAGACTTGAATAAAGCTTTTCATGCAGAACTTTTTAAAACTAACAATATACATGTAAATATGAGGGATATGATTTCTTAATTTTTATATTTATCCACAATTATTTGTTTCTGGTCTTTTGTTACAGATGATAATAAGAAAAATATTATGATGATAACAATCTTGAATTAGAAGTTTTAAAGTATATGAAAGAGTGAAATTAAAGATCTTGACAAAATATATAGTTCTCTTTCAATTTGGAAACAAAATCATTAATGCACAGTGTTAATCAATTTTTTTTCATGATACATTTGCGTGTTTGAATAATATAGAAGGGAGAGAGAGAAAAAGAGAATAGTTTTAAAATGTTACTATCTTTACAATAAAAACACGAAAGAATTAATACTACTTAAATCATGTATGAAAATTAAAATATTCTGCAATGTCTCTATATAACAAATTAAGTCATTAATTAGTTTCTTTATATGTCAAGGAATATGAGTTATTAAATCAAAAGAAACATCATAATTAATTAATTCTCATAATTATACTTCAACCGCAACAAATATAGCATCATTCTTAGTACATTCTCACTTGACCAATTGGGGGTAAGATTATCGTACCGTGTAGGGAATAGATTGCAAATCTGAACAAAAATGTTAGAAATAGTGAAAAGGCCATAACTGCAAATTGTTAATTAAAAAATATGACACTGTGCTAGTAAAAATGGATTGCAGAACTCTGTTTTTCGAAAATCTCATGTGAAGTGAAGTCGAAAAAATAATATTGATAGTATTTTGAAATTGTTAAACGTCAAAATAAGATCTCATTTTTTTTTTAAATATAATGCTTTGTTTTTGAAAATTTTCATACATACAAAAGAAATTCAGCATAAGTTTATATCTGACTCAAAAAGTGAGCCACTGTTCTTTATCCCGATTGTTAGACTGTGGTTTACATTGCTACTCAATTTGTTCATTTCTCCTCTTTTCACATTCGTTTTATTTCTTTTTTAATTCTGTGTATTGATTTAAATTTTTTAAATCTTTAAATCGTCAAAAAAAAAAGAAAAAAGAAAAGAAAAGATACACTTTGTTGGTTAAACTTTTCTTTCATTACGATATATCAGAAAACAAAAACCGGACACCTTTGATGTAATCTGTTGCGGTTGATGACATAAAAATAATAAAACATCTTATCAGAGCGGGTGTGTGTGTTTTCTTACTGAAGATTGTTCTAAAAAAGAGTGTCTGCATTTTTTAAAGATACATATAATTTAGAATTAAATTGTTAATTTTTGCAATGCAAGAGCTAACGTCAACGCCATTGACAACGTTCTATTTGCCTTGGAGGAGGGCAAGTTTGGGATAGCAGAGTATCTAATCAAACGGTGTGGTGATGTCAATCGTGTAGATATCCTTAATCAACCTGCTTTGCTTCACATTACTAGAGGAAAAATTGACACTTCAAGAATAATCCAAATTCTACTCCTATGCGGTAGTTTATCTTTAAATTAAATCGCTTCTCTTTTTGAAGTTTATCTGTATTGCATCTTTTTCTGGAGGAATGCAAATGCAATCTACTTTTAGCTCTATGTATATATTTACTGTTAATATTTTTTCCAGATTATAAAGTGATACCACGATGACATTACTCGGTATAAATTCCAGTAAACGACTCTGACGTATGATCACATGTCATCTTTAAGTCATGGAAAGTCCATTGCTATGGAAGTATTCAAATCAATAGACATGAACATTAACATGTAGGTGTCTCTTAATCTCCCAACTGACTCATAAATATTTCAAAAATCAAGATAACTAGAAGGAATTAGAATGATAACTGCTTATGCTATTTTGCTATCATTACTATTTGCTATTTGATCTTTCATATCAGTTCTTTAAAAGTTCTTTACACATCTTTCTTAAAGCCTTTAAAGCAAGGTAAAATGTGTGAAACATAATATCATTTAGAAAATCTATTAATAAAAAGATATTGGGAAATAGTAAATTGTAATGTTTACTAACCACTTAGATTTTCTTTTATTGCACGCCATGTTTCAGGGTATTCAGGGAGTATAAAAATACTTTACACAAATTAATCCTACAAATATCAATAAAGCTTTATAATTTATTCTTGTTTGTATTCTAGCATCGCATGGGTTAATATCTGTTAACCATTCGCGGATTATAAAGCGTAAACTGACCCAAACCAGGATATACTCGAATAATTTGGCCAAGAAATAGAGTAAAAGAGAAACGTTTTATCAGACATAAAGTTCATTCTGCTCCCATTACACCTGAACATAAATAAAACAACATATGAATGAAATATGGAAATGACAAACTGTGTATTACATGTAGGAATGTCAAGAATTTGTAATGTTTTCGCATATTATTTATGGCATTAGCTACATCGTTCGAGATTAGTTATAGTAAACTACTGTACATTATTTTCACAAATTTAACGAATCATAAGATAATGAGGGTTAAAGAGCGAATCAAAAATATGTTCATGCTCTTTGCCATAATTATAGCTGCCACAAAATGTCAAAATGCTTTAAATATTTATAACTTCATCAATAATACGAGAATGTTTAAATATATTTTTTCTCTGTTTTTTCCCTATTATTCGTAGTTGTCCGATTGGCTTAGACGTGGGCAAACGATCAGGGATATTACAGCATATCGGCTTGTGTTATACCTTAAAATGGTGATATTTTATCATGGATGTTTCGAAATTAAAGACAATAAATCTTTTTGTCAAAAAAACAAAACAAAAAAAAAAACAAAACAAAACAAAAACAAAAACAAAAAAACAGCAGTGACTTCATCAAAGTTCATTTATGACTTGATACATTGAGAACACTTCCCATACCTTTTTGTTTTGTGTAATAATAGGAAAGTTACAATGTCATAACTATAATGGATGAACTCAATGAAATATTGAGAATACAAACAGTTATGCCCAAGAGTTAATTTAAGGAGTACAAATCAGGGGCAGAGTATGAATGGTCGTCCATAAACATTAGACATATGCGTTGATTCAGGTGCAAGAAAGAAGTAAACAACCCTTATCGACCAATCACATTGATGTTTACCAAACACGTTTTTTTCTATTGATATTAAACAGATTTGTCAGACTCTGTTGTGTGTGTAATCTTTTATTTCAAGCACACTGAGATAAAACACGTCGACATATGAATTGAAGTACATGTAACTAGTTGTTAATTGATAATGCGTCACAGAAATATCTAAATATTGAGTCCTTCTGAAGTCCTGGATTTATTTCATCTTTGTGGATGCATGTATAGAGTGTTGAAAAGTCTTACATTTTTTTTTTTTTAATTTTGGTTTGAAAAATTTATATTTGAAAAAATATATAGTTAATGTTGAATGAAATTTATAGCATCCACGTCTAATTTATACTCATAAATTAAGTAATAAATCCAAGTGAGCTTGGAATAAAGGGTACCAAAGAGTCTTACGCATCTATTTCTCATTAGAATGTTTTACTAGAAAAAAGACTTCAATGGTAACATACTCAGTTACAACCAATACTTTTTACAACCTTTACAATCGTCGAGTTGGCTTACTTGTGTAGCAGTATACCCTTATCACCAGCATATGGGTTTTATGTCTCTCAGTTGATTCGATACGCAAGAGCATATGTTAATGCGTATGCATACTCACATGCATTGCTCATGCACCACAACTTTTAAGAAGGACGTTTGATGAAAAATTAACAAGTTTATGAAACATGGGTATCAACTATCTCCTTTGAAACACTGACCTTGTCAGCAAATACAACCCATTACTGAGTCAAATGATGACTGACATTTTTCATGTTAATTTTGAAATCGAACGATTCTTAGCATTATAATAGACCACATTTTACTATATATTGGAAAACATGCTTTTCATGTATTTTGCAATCGTAAGAAAGCTACAGGGATATTTGCTCATTAATTATTTTTTTCTGAAGAAGTGTGGAGTTATCTTTCGTAGGACATCGTCGTATAAAGAGCATGTTGAAAAAGATCACAATTACTATGAACATTTACTAGCTTTCTGATTTTGAGTATCTCAAGTTTAAAGCGTTTAAAATATGTTTTTGTGCAAATAATTGTGACGAATAAAGTAATCATTTATATAAAAAGTCAAAACATAAAATCAATAAATGAAATATATTGATATAACGAACAGTATTCGAGATCAAAAGTCCATAAAATAATACAAAATAAGAGCAGAGCACACAGGGACCTCCTACACATAAGAAGTGAGATCAGGTGCCATAGAGGAGGTAGCGTCCTCTGCCAACCACTTACATCTGTCGTGTGTTCCTTTTCATGATCGGGAAAAACGGAAAAAACCGTCATCAATTCAATGTAATGGACTAACTATGAGTATGAAAAACTTCAGTCAGCATTTGACTCAATGACAAATATTATTGCATTTGCTGACAAGGTCAATTTATCGACCATAGAACTTATGAAATGATGACTTTAAACAAGACCGCTAATATTCTTTTTTTCATCAACTTGTTTCTCAATAATTTACCTCGTTTGAAAAATTCTTCATACGTAGAGCATGCGCTTGCAAATAGAATCAAATCAGATAATTATATAAACTCCGTATGCGGATGGTGAATGAATATTGCTGCATAAGTAAGAGATGTTGACGATAGAAAAGTTAGTCATCACGTTTATCATATAGCTTGGTTGTTAGATTACCATTAGCGTCTTTTTCAAGTAAAATGTACAAATATATGAAACAGATGAATGGAAATTACCTTTTTTTATTGACAATACGTCGTAGATGCATCTAAATGATGAGTTGAAGGCCACAGAAGTGTTTTTTTCTTTTCACGCATAAGATTTTGCACAACTTTTGCTTCTTATAAATTAAACAGGTTGGGGGGAAACGTAAATTCCGCTATAATAGTGGTATCTCACTATTATAGTGAAATTACGCTATATTTCCTGCCGTAGATACCCGCAATTTCATCCGATACCATGCAAGATGTTTGAACCGCAAGTCATGTTGGGTATCAAAATGAACAAAAGCTGGCATGTTTGCATGTTTTGAATTTTAATAATTTTTCTACCGTTGCGTTTAAAAATGCGAGCACTATTTTTTTAACGGAAGTTGCAATTTTAACATAGCAACCGATGATTGCGGGGTAATTAAGCCTGTTTGAATCTCACTTATTCCTTATTAATGTGTACAAATTGATGCTTGTTACAATTGTCAACTCGCACTGGAAAGGATATATGGAATTAAACAAGAAAAAGATTATTTCTGTCTGCAGGGTTACGGGTATGGAGGCCCGTTATGGTAAAGGTAAAGACCCATTACTATCGGCCGCAGCAGCAGCCGATCTTTTTGTGGTTGTGTTAGATGGGGAAATGATAAGTTATTTTTGTATTAGGTTAGTAAAATAATTTTTCATTGATAACATGTAGAAAATCATAAGTAAAATGTTTTTAAAAATGCTTTTAAATATATATTAATCGGTGTTTTAATGTTTCAATTTCATTGTCTTTCTCATTAAGATATTTGATAAATTTTGGCTGTATAAAAAGGGTTTACAATATTAGATACTACCCAACCTGGGAGTATGTGAGATACAAAAGGAAATCATGATTTTCAGGATAATAATGACGTGGTACATAGTCTCGTATTATAAAAAATAATGAAAAGCTGTTCAACAAGTAGAAAATTTTTTGAATATGTTACATGTACAGCTGCGAATGATACAAGCAAGTACACGTGTATCATAGGCGTCGGAACCGGGGGGGGGGGGGGGGGGGGGGCTAACCCTAAGGATTTTGCACCCCACCTTGCAACATAGCCTATTCTGCATAAACCATGAGCATTATCACGTGATAAAGATCCAGAGTATCTGCACGTGGTTCGGTCCTTTTTATTTGAAACTTTCTTCAAAGCAATATAAATAATTTTTTTTGAATAAGTAAATAGAGATTTTAGTGCCAGATGGATTCATCTATATAATAAAGTCAATGATAAATAATTAGAATTTATTGAAAATAAAGGCTTCTCAAGATTCTAGTTCAGCTTTGAATATCTTGTGCTTCCATTGCATTCAAAATCGTGAAAGTACTTTTTGAAATGCTAAATTGTTTGCGGCCAATTTGATGTTTTGCCTCAATTTTTCATTGTGGAAAATTTGAATTGAGTCAATGATGTTTTTAGACACTTTTTATGCTGAATATTGACCAGTGATGATTGGTTAAGTATTTGAAGTTCCCTTGTGGTTTAAACAACAACTCTTTGGAATAGAAGTATCAAAAATTAATACTTTTAATGTGTAATTTTTTGCGATATAATTTCATTTCATATAAATATGATTTGATATATACATATATATTTCGAATGACAGGTAAAAAAACTAAAGCTATTTCAGATTTTAAAGTTAAATCGTTCTTAAGTGCACAACCAATAAGTGTCAATAAATAAGATACGTTTGTGCGGAGTTAAAATGATTGTCAATTAATAATTATTTGAACATGTGTTAAAATAAGGTTACAGGTAAAATATTCCCCACACCAAAACAGAATGAGTCTTTTTTCTGAAATAAACATTAAACCAGCCGAAATTAAAAATTTGGCTTAGTTATATTTTCGATGATGGTTTGTATCATTATTTTTTTTTATTATTATTCATTATAAATTGATTTAGTTCAGAGGATACAAATCGAGTTTATCAGTATACTTTTTACTCAAGCCCTAGAGGGGCTTGAGTTATCTAAAACGATGCTAGGTCATCGATTTACTCAGTTAAAATACACGGAAAGATATTATTTTTGTAGATAAAAATATTTCTAGACACAAAAATGAAGCTTATCTTGAAAAAGTCTGTATATTCAAAGATATAGAGCGTTAAATGTCGGATTCTTTTCTATGGCGAATGAACAATGAGTGAAGCTCCGCAGCCGCAACAGTTTCTATACAGAGATTTCGCGCTTTCCTTTGCGTAGGAATCTCAGGTAACTTTTACAGACGCCGACAAAGCATCATTGGACGAGTCCACTGTTTACTCTGAAAGGTGACGCAGGTTACCCCATCGTTTACAAATTCTACTATGTATGGCCAGAAAACGTATGGTTGTACCCCCCATTTTGAAATTGCTTCTCACGGGCCTGAGAATGATGTGCATATGCACTTTGAGTGACAGTAAAATAATAGCACAGCATGAATGTTAAATTCTCCCTCGTATGTTTTTTTTATTTCAAAAAATCGTACTAGTTATCTTCAGCTTTGGTAACGGAACCCACATATCGTACGGAATATGTATATATGCACAGCTAGATGAACCCGTACTCACGTGGAATTTTTTAGAGCCCGGACTCGGGAGCCCCCTCCCCCAATCCAGTTTGAAAAACGTTTCTACCTGTAGACTTGTAACAAGCTATTTGGATTGATGTATATTAAATTATGATTGATGTACTTCATTAAGCAAATAAAAAAAAAACAAAAAAAAAAACAAAACAAAACAAAAAACGAAAAACAAAAAAAGGTATATATAGTTTGAAGTATATCAATATTAAAAAAAATATTAAATTAAATTAAGAAACGGCCACTATGCTCTATAAAATATTTCTGAAAGTGAGTAACGTAAATTCATCTTAAAAAGCAGTACGATTAATTATCTTTTTTCTAATTAAATTCGACATATGAATTTTGTTTCATGTACATGTATTTTATTCAACAGAAGATTGAACCCAACAGCACTCATCATATACCATTATGTATAGGATATTAATGACACTACCTAGTTGACTTTCTACAGCTTGAGTATCTCTGACGTTTTGTCAGTATATACTTGTTTATGTTTGCCATAATGGGTCTTTACGTCTTTACGTTTACCATAACGAGCCTCCATACCCGTAACCATGCAGACAGAAATAATCTTTTTCTTGTTTAATTCCATAAACCCTTTCCAGTGCGAGTTGACAATTGTAACAAGCATCAATTTGTACACATTAATAAGGAATAAGTGAGATTCAAACAGGCTTAATTACCCCGCAATCATCGGTTGCTATGTTAAAATTGCAACTTCCGTTAAAAAAAAGGGCTCGCATTATTAAACGCAACGGTAGAAAATTTATCAAAATTCAAAACATGCAAGCATGACAGTTTTTGATCATTTTAATACCCACCAAGACTTGCGGTTCAAACATCTTGCATGGTATCGGATGAAATTGCGGGTATCTACGGCAGGAAATATAGCGTAATTTCACTATAATAGTGAGATACCACTATTATAGCGGAATTTACGTTTCCCCCCAACCTGTTAAAACAAAATACGTCTGCTTCTAACGGGGTGTAATTGGTACCTATGGGAATTCAATAGAGTTTGGAAGACCCGGTCTCCATAAACCACATAAATGTTGTCAATCAGAAACTTAAGCATCCTTTTGATGTCAACTTCAAAGTACTTGTGCGTGCAATCAGACTGCTTTTTAACAAAATAATTTTGCAGATGACCAATGACAAGGTATGTGAATTTACGAGTTCCATTTTTATTGAAAAAGCACCTGTCTATGATATAAAAATTCCTGGACTTTAATTTATCACGGGGAATGGTTGTGTATAAAGTTGCGAAGTCGCAAGTTTAACATGCTATGAAAATCATAATCGAATTATTAGCTAATGTATAATTATCATCATTTTATTATAATTTAATGAATCTACCAGTATTTCATTTCACAATCCTTTAATCCTTTATTTAATTATAAAGGTGATAAATCTTTTTTTTATCTTCGGGATATATCTTTTAAATTAAAATTAAGGTTCATAAAGTATGAGGTCAAAAATTAAACAGATGCTATTGTCTGATGCCCTTCGTGTCTAGATCTTGAATTGTTTTTGACACTGTGATATATTACACATTTTAAAAATGTGTATACTCTGGTAATTTATGCTGTTTGTGCAAATCATCAAAATTAAAACATCGTACAATTAAGAAGTCATTATTTATGTGCAGTGAAACAATTCTTTCATTTTAAACTCCGTCTAGAAGTTTCATCTTATGCCTCTATCACTCCTTTCCTCATATTTCACTCACTATCAGAATGAACTCATTTTCTCAAGCATTTTTTTTTTGTTTTTACTTTTTCGGCATTAAAAAATCATCAAACCATTTTCTTCTGTCAAATAACAAAAATAAATTTTAAAAATCCTGGCCTCTTTTCCCGTTTACATTTAAAATATTCTGTTGCACCTCATCATTTCACACAAGTATTCCTAAAGCTTTAGATGTTGATTTATGTCTTATTACGTATCACTGGTGATCTGCAGACTAATTTTTCAGGCAGAACATTTTTTTTAAAGATCATGAAAAATACACAAATTGATGAATTTTTCATATTATTGGAGATACGAATTTCTTTGTGCAAAATTGCAAAATCAATTCAATTTATTTTTGTGAAGGTATTCTAATTTCACAAGAATTTAATATTTTTCAAATAATATAGTATTTTCCAACATCTTCCTTGAAATTTGACGTGAAAGTCGCTTGATACATATATGGAATGAGTACTGCGTAGTTATAAGACGACAATCTCTAGGTCATGCCTTCATCCGTCCTTAAAAACAAAATTGGTTTTTACATTTATTTAAGTTTTTGAAATGTCTATTGCTTTCGATAAAATATGCGTTTTATAGGCTTGAATTTCTAAATTGCTTACTCTTCTTGGGCACCTGCTGATCCAGTATCTGGAGTTTCCTTAAGAGTTTTGTGCCTTAAAATTTGTCTTATTTGGAGACTTTTTCAAACATTAACTGCAGTATATGAATATTAAATTTTTACAAATTGAGTAAATTAATATGCAGGTTACAGCCTTTTTGCCTATATGGAAAATACGCCACTGGCATCCATCAAATTTGTACATCATTTTATTTATTTTTTTTATGGATTGATTGGAAAAGTCCCTCTCGAGAATTTTTCACTGATATGGAGACGTCATGCCGGTGAAGGGCTTCAAATTTGGACCTATACTCGGCACTCAGGGCCATTGAGCAGTGAGGGTTCTTTGTCGTGCCAACGCCTACCGTGACATATCCGAAAGACTCGTGATTCATGACTTTCACTTTAAGTGCCGAGCGCTTGGCGAAGGAACAGTCACTACCTATGTTTACGTCTTATGTATGACGCAGCGCCGCGAACGAGAATCGGACCCGTGCCTCCCGATCATTAGGCTACCGTGACCGGTTTGTTTGATGAGTATTTGAAAGAAAATAAAATATTACATGAACATTAAAATGCAGAGAAAATTCTGCTCTGTCAGCCATGCATCGAATTACAATATTGGAGTTCGTGAGCATCCACAACTGATAAACATGATTGTTTAATATGTTTATACAACTTGAAAAGCGGGAGGGTATGTCCGTCCGTCTGTTACGCTTTGGGGTACCCATCTCTTACCCACAACTCTCATCCCACAGAATGAAACTTGATGAGACTTCCACAGAATCTTTATTACATATTGCCATTGAGCATCTCCTATTTAAGGTCTTCCGTTTCCAACGGAAGACCTTCTACTGATTCTGTTGGTAAAGATTATTATTCTTTTTTTCTTCTGCTTCCTAGACCACAACTTTGAGGCCTCATATCTCACTCATTTCTCAACAGATTTCGTTCAAATTTTCAGAGATTATGGACGTTTATAAACTCTATCAGAATGCTGAGTAAAATTTCAAAAAGTCACTTCCGGTTTTGAGTTATTTCCCTTTAAACGAAAATTTATAGGCTTTCGTTTCCAGACAAAGGCTCATCAGAGACGGCTAAAGCCGGAGCAGAGATTCTACTGATTTTATATAATAGAAGGATTGAAGTTGTGCACATCGGTTTTTGTTTTTCGATTTCTCTATTCAAAATGGCGCTATATAGGGGTCAAAAATTCGAACGCTTAAAAGAACCAAAAATTACACATATTTTGCTTTTTATCTTCTTAACTAAAAATATTTTGTTAAAATATTTAGAACATAATTTGTGCAAAATTCAAAGATCTTTCAAATGATATGTCGGAAAAAGGGCTGACCCCTAAAGTAAGGGATTTAGAGGGGCCAAAAGTTTTTTCCAGATATCTCAAAAAGTGTTGAAAATTTGTTATGCATCAAAAAAGCAAAGTTGTTGAAAATGTCAAGCTTAATCTAATGGAGTCGTCAAAATACGTCCAGCGTCGTCACTTCCGGCCAAACCGGAAGTGGTTGGAAAACGCGTATTTTTGTAATTTTTGACAAGTTTTTGGGTAACATACCGGTATGACTCTGGGAGCTTAAAAATTAATTTTCTGTGCGTCGTCATCACTTCCGGTCAAACCGGAAGTAGCAAAAAATGGCTTAATTTTGCATTAATTAACATATCTTTAGAGGATTCAAAGCATTTTTGGGCGTTATTTCTCATTTTTGTTAAAAATGAAAACTACTTCCGGTCAAACAGGACGGAAGACCTACTCGTTGCTTTGCAACGAGCTTTGCTCTAGTTTTAATTACTTTTTGATCCGACACTTATTTTGGGTTTTGCATAGCAAAACAAAGACACTTCCATTTTATTCATATTGGAGGCGGGGTTATCATTTAGTGAGCTCATTACTCACAGCACCTCTAATTTTGTAAAGTAATACGGAATATGTTGTAAATATTTTCATGAGAAACAGAAGAAACTACTCGGTAGAACGTTAACTAGAACCTATATATATATTTCTATCCAGTTAAGGAATCCAGTATAGTAATGCTAAATCAAATTCTATTTGAAAAGAATTTTAAATCTTACAAATCATTTTGTTCACTTTAATCCTTAGAACGTTTCCAATGGGCATTAGTTTTATTTTAAACTTTTAGAATAAAATCCATTACATCTGAAATCAAATTATACTATTGCAACCCAGAAACAAATCCACCGCCAAAATATGGCTGCAATATTGCCTACTCGACCTAAAACGACAATAATCAATCAATTAAAAACGAATATAGCATTTTTCCCCTTTTTTCTTCGCTGAAAAAAATTATATTTCTCTTTTCAAATATCGTTATATTTTATATTATTCTATATTTTACTTCGTAGTAAGCTTAGGTGGTTCTCATATTGCCATCAAAAGTTTAACGAGAGACTTCAACATTTATCAACATACGTAATATTTTTTCATCCATTCTGACAAAGTAGTTGTGGTGACATCTTCCTCAATTATTCTTTGAGTAATTAGTGCTTAACATTTATTTTATGGATGAACTAGAAAATGGACTCCTCATGAAGATTTTTTTATTCTTGTTTTGCAAAATATATGTACATGTAACATTATACGTACTCTGCTTTGTTTGTAACATAACATTAACAAAAATATATTCAAAAGCCTTACAATCTTTCCCATTGTAAGATTGATTTTTGTATTTTTTATTTAAAAAAATTAATTAACATTTATTTGTTTAGTTTCTCACATGAACCAGTCAGTGTATAATACGCTTTTGAAGGTATCAAAATATAAAAAAAAAATGGAACAGATTCCGAAAGTTGCAATTGAAAATTTATAAATGAAATGAAAAAAAGTAAAACTAAATACACGTTGAGGGTATCAAAAGAAAAATAAAAATGGTGAAGTAAAATTAAACAAATATTGTTAAAGACTTCGTGCCACCTTTTGCTGGTGAAGGGATATAATGAGCACCGTTTACATTGTACTAAAAATGACCAATTTACTGACTAACCCTCCTTGTTCCATTTCAACACCATAATGAAGTAGATATAATACTTTGATTTCTTACTTGATTTTTCCCTTGGAAGTCTAGATATACTGGAAAATAGCCTTTATAAAATGAAGAAAAAAACTTTAAATAAAATTCTTGATACAAAAAATAAAACTTGTTTTTTCTAATTATCAGAAACAGTTTTATCACTTTATAATTGCATATTTTAGATCAGCGGCTGCACTCTATATGAAATGAAAACTAGAGGCCCAGAGGCCACATCGCTCACCTCAGCAACTAGCTAGGTAAAAGCAAAATTGAGCTGAAAAGTTTAAATATAAAAAATATATTTAACTGGGTTCAGGGAGGGGGTATTTGAAAGAAAACTTCAATCTACACTTCCTAAGGATGCTTTTGAATTAATAATACACATAATGACTTTGTTGTTTATAAGATGAAACTAATTATTTATAAACCCTTTATATTTCTTTATTATGATCCATTCTAAAGGCTACTCTTTTCTCCCAATATCTCACAATTTGAGGGAGTCTAAATTTATATGACATTTTTTATGCTTTTATGTTGTTGATCAATCATGCCATTGTTGTTTTCGTGAAAAAAATTAACTATTTTTCCATGTATTCCTACGTAAAACCTTATTTACCCATTGTGTTCCCACTCTTCCCCGAGGGATCGTGACTTGCACAAACTTGAATACTTCCATAAACTATAACCATGCATGGCTTTGCTGTTCTTATGAAAAAAGAATTTAGAAAAAAATTTCCACGCAATTCTACTTTGAACACCCATGCCCTGACCCTGGTTTCAATTATTTTTGTGAACAAAGTTGAATCGACACTACAAGAGGATGCTTTCATATAACTATGACCATTCATGGTATTACTGTTCCTGAAAAGACGATTTTGATTTTTCCTATGTATTCCTATGTAAAATTTTACCCCCAATGTACCTCCAACCTACCCCCAGGGGTTATGGTTTGAACAAACATAAATCTACATTAACAGAGGATGCTGCCATTTAATTATGACTAATCATGGGTTTGCTGTTCTTGAGAAAAACATTTTTATCATGTATTCCAATGCTTAACTTTGATACCCAAATGTACCCTACCCTATCCCCGGGGTCATGATTTGAAATTTCAATCTTCACTACCAGAGGATGCTTCCACCCGAGTTTCATCTTTCCTGGACCAGTGGTTCTTGAGAAGAAGATTTTCCCTATGTATTCCCATGTTAAACTTTGATACCCCATTGTTACCCCACCCTACCCCCGTGGGTCATGCCTTGAACAAATTGAATCTACACTAGGATGCTCAACATGGGTTTCAGCTTTCCTGGCTTAGTGGTTCTTGAGAAGAGGAATTTTAAATGATATCGATGTCATTATTTTTTCACTAATTCACAATTATCTCCCCTTGGTCGAGGGCGTGGCCCTTCATTTGAACAATCTTGAATCCCCTTTACCCAATCATACGTTGCCGCAAGTTTGGTTGAAATTGGCAATGTGGTTCTTAAGAAGATGAAAATGTGAAAAGTTTACAACGGTGACGATAACAACGCCAACGACAACAACGACGACAATGACAACGACGACAGACAACTGACTGAGAAGTTTTGATCAGAATTTTCATCAGAAAAGGTCACTTGAGCCTTCGGCTCAGATGAGCTAAAAAGCAGAGTTTTTTGTTGTTGTCTTTCATGATACACGTTTGTGACTAATGACAAAATTTGTAACGTCATAATGCATTGACTAGCCAGAAAATTAAACAAACTTTGATAGAGTCCTAGTTATCAATGGTCTACATGATATTCAGTTATGCCTTTTTTAAACGAAATAACGCAATTTCACTTTAACTGTAATTCACAGGACCAAATATACGGCCCCATTATATTGGATCTTCTGCAAAGGAATTAGATCCCATTGGTAGCAACACAGTTAAAAATGATGCGTGCATAATTTTTTCAAAATTAGTTTCTAATAGGAAAGATGTTTATTTTATTTAATATTTTCAAGATCATTTGCTTGATCGTACGTTTATCTTACATTCATTTCATCGGTACTTTTGAAATTTATGTGTATTTTTGGTTTTGATTACTCCATGCACTAGATATTTAATTGGTCCTGAATTCTATAGCATCGAAACGTTATTCCTTATGAATGATTAAAGATGGTACACTAATAATTGTATGATTTAAATGATACAGAGGAAGATGGTGGTAGGATTTTAAATGTACTTATTTTAGAAAATTTACATTAATTGAAAATCCTTCCATTTTTTGCTTTGTAAGGCATTTACTTCTTAAACACGTAAGATCGTAATTTCTGTCACTGATGGAAGAATATTGTGATTTGCAGCATTATTGAAGTCTTTTCTCAATGGTTTTGTACAAGCAAATGTAATTATATATCAGCGATAAAATAAAGTATATGGAGATAACGAATAGTATTCAAGCTCAAAAATCCACCCCCAACACATCAGAGGTGGTTATCAGTTGCCATGGAGGAGAGACAATCCCTGTCAACCGGTCACACCCGCCCTGTGCTCCTTGTCATGATCGGGATATAACGGAATAATCCGTCGTCAATAGTGTGTAAATAATGGCTTAAAATTAGTATGAAAAACACCAGTTGTGATTTGACTCAAGATTAATTGTATTTGCTGACAAGGTCATTGTATCGACCATAGAACTTACGAGATGATAACTTTAAACGAGACTGTTGATAGTATTAGCAACTTGTTTGTCAATCAACATCTAATGTCATCTACAGTTTTATATTGGGGAGAGGTGACACAGTCGTTAGATAAATGTGGAGGACAGGTCGGGGCACCTGCACAGAACAGAAACAAATAGAACCTTTAAATTTGTGGAAAATTATTACCATGAACGAACCGTAATTGTCACGTTTCACTAATATGTAGCTTTTTGAAGTTAAAGGACTCTCTATACACCAGTCCTAAATACTTTTTTTGGAATTTGGGTAATTATTGAATAAAGGAGTAAATATTGAGCCTATATATATGGTACATGACACATTTAGCCTCGGCAAAAATGTTCAAACACAATACGGTATCAGTGAACAGTAGTCATTTTCTCTAATTCCATGGAGAAAATACATGCAAATAACATATTCATTTAATTTATCTTGGCTTTTTAAATGGTAAGAATGCTTGATTTGATTTCAAATTGAGTAATAAACTGTAAATGTCTATTCATTGAAATTCATATATAAGGGCAGATCACTCTAACTTCAGAAAGTTTCACAGAATCAGAAATTCAATCTTTTGATGTAGAGAGGGTCCTTTGGAAGTAGTTTCGATGAATTTTGAAATTTCAACAAAACATTCTATAAAAGGTTAACAGAACCTTATGATAAAATGTCCCTAAACAATTTATCTCTTCAACGTAAATAATGTCAAAAGAAAGCTATATATTTGGTTACCTTTTTTATTATGAAGTCTAGTTTGTGTTTTGGTTTTGTTTTAAATGAAATTGAGAACAGCAAACAGTCTTCATTTTTTGGTGCAATGAACAAATAATGTGATTACATCTTCTTTAGTTTTATCCCTTTTCTTCTGTCTTTTTTGTAACAAAGTTTCATGAGTGGGCGTACATGATGTTGTAGTTGAGATTCCATAGCTAAGTGGAACTAAAAACATTGTAAAGATTGATTTTAAGGGCAAACATTTATTTTGAGAAACCTGGGCAGTTGTGGGCTCTTTCTTGATATGGTTTATTTACCCTCTCTATCTTACAAAAGGCAAGGAAATATTTAACGAGGCCCGATCTACTTGATCTGCGCATACGTTTTAACGCAGCGTCGACTAAGGCACGTCACAATACCCTTGACTGCCTTGACTGCCGTCACAATTGAAAAAAATAACGTCACAGTTAAAATGACGTCAAATTGCGCTAAAATGTTTCGCTGATCTCATTACCTGGTAGCTCTATAGACTATGTATTGAAAGCTGGCATTTCTATTATATTTTTTTATATTTAAATTAATAAACAACTTTGGAGCCTAATCAATTTTGAGGGATTAATTGTTTGGTACATAATCATTAATTTTATCCTGTTTTATTTCAATTTGTGAGTTTGAAAAAGCAAACACTGCAACTAAAAGTAAACGATTTTAGTCTTTCTCTTTGAACATATTGAAGTATTTATACACACTCTTAAATATGCATGGATTATCTTCAGTTTTAAAAAAATAGTCTATTTATCATTATATTGAACCCCCGAAATATTTTATTTTTCTATATATTACATGATATTAGTAAAAATCGCAATGTTTATCCCCCTCCCCCCACCTCCTCCCTCTACCCCCTTTTTCCACGTAAAACAACGTGTCGCGTGTTAAGAGAAAAATAAAGCATGGCGAGAAAATTATTTCATAATCTAAGAATTATTTATTTTTTAGAAACTAATACAGCATTGCAATCGTTTGTTGGCGTTATGTAAACCCATTGCGACCTATAAAATACGTAGTTGGATAGAATATATCCAAGTTTTGTGTTTTGACATGCCCCCTTTTCACTGCAATAAAGGCTACCTCCAATTTTCTTTTCATTTTTTATAAGAAGAATGTAAATTTTATGATATATGTGAAAAACAAAGACTTTCATCATGTATTTTTTTTAAAATTTGTAAATTTCTTCGTTTATTGAAGAGTTTTAGTATGTAATTGTGTATAAAAACGCGAAAATTGGACCATATCTTGACAGTGCCCCCATTTTACTACAATAAAGGCAAGGTAACAAAATTTCATTCTAATTTTTCTAAGCATAAAACGTACAAGTATATTTCCAAGAATTAAAATTTTTTATCATTCTGTTTTCGTAATTTTCAACTAGATAGCCCTCGTTAAGCAACATCCTGTGTGAAGGGTGAAGGAGATATAGAATCATGCAGCACTTTGATATCATTTTCTTTGCATGCAAATCTCTTGCGTATCTGTCTCTGTGTCTAACGCTTAAGGAGGCCAAATATGCCTGTAAATCTCGTGCGGCTGCCATTGTGTTTGACGTCAGTGGGCGAGGGCTATTGAAATTGACATGGGAGTCCTAGTGTAATTTAAATCTATGCCTATTTTTGAAGTCCAAATCTAGAA
The DNA here is from genome assembly GCA_003671525.1 of Saccostrea glomerata. NCBI lineage: Eukaryota > Metazoa > Mollusca > Bivalvia > Ostreida > Ostreidae > Saccostrea > Saccostrea glomerata. The sequence continues at coordinate 131,199 of PRKT01000832.1, read as the reverse complement.
TTTTATTTCACAATAATATGAGAATATAAGGAATCACTGCATAACGGGTTTTGAAAGCTCGTGCATTTGTACAGACAACTTGCGCTAATTTTCACCAATATAAGTTCAATAACCCTATAATACAATTTTTGAACATATTTTGAACAATTTATTTTGACAAAAAAGTCATTATCCACGAACTTTTCGGACAACCCTCGTAGAGTAGCATACGATGAATTATGAGATTTTTAATTCCTACAACTATCTCATGAAATCGCTTAAAACTCTAATGAACGAAGATTGGTATACATATATGTGTGTCTTGAATTCTAAACGAATATGCCGATCTTTAAGGACATTTTCAAGATTAAATAGGATTTGCGTTAAATAAAGAAAAAAACAACTAAAGAAAAACTAAGAGGGCACTTGGTCAAGGTCATTAAGCGTATTTTGTTTTGAGGAGGTAATATTCGACCACCATTTTTCGGATACTTGAGTATAGTGGGGTTTTTTTATGTTTAGGCAGCACATGTTATACACGTGCAATAATTAATTACAATCCATACAAACTACCTCTTTCTACTGATTCAAGAAAAAAATACTAGTGTTTGAAAAACAATTGAACTATTTGTAAATTTAATATTCGTCGTCTTCTTTCTTTTATTCAATGAATTAAATTGGAGATAACGAAGAGTATTCAAGCTCAAAAGATCTTTAAACAACACAAATCTGGAAAAAAGCAATCACGGATTTCCAAAACAGCAGAGGGGGGAACATATGTAATGGAGGAGCAAGCATCCCCTTCCGACCGGTCATACCAGCCGTGTGCTACTTGACATGATCGAAAAATAACGGAAAGATCTGTTGACAAATAGGTGTATAAATAATGGTCTAAAATTGACATGTAGTAAGAAAAACTCCAGTCATCATTTGATTTAATGATAAATTTTATTTGCTAACATGGTCATTGTATCGATCTTAGTACTAACAAAATGATGACTTTAAAGGAGACTGCTGATATTCTTGTTTCATCAGCTTGTTTGACAATAACTTAATTATCTCGTTTTAGGAATTGTTCATACGTAAAGCATGCTTTTGTTTATCGAGTCAACTGAAATATGCAGGTGATGAAGATATATGCTGCATAAGTAAGTAAGCAATCATATGAATGTGTTAAAAGATAATGTAGTATATGTTTATGATATTCTCATTTATTAGGGCAATTTCATTCCTAAATTCCCTTAAAGTTCACTGTGATTTTTCGTGTAGCTCTTGTGAGCGCCTTCATAGCATAAATTAATCCCAGAGTTTTGCAGTAACGTAAGCTTATGAAATATAATTATTATTTTCTATTTGATCACTTAGAAATCTAAGGAAAAAACTCTAGAAAAAAATGATTTAGTTCCATTTATTTTCAGTAGAAAAGCTTCATTCAAAATAATTAAAACTAACAAGTGAGAACTCTACAGTCGGGACTACAGGTACAATAAACAGGACATTCACGACGATTGATCGTGTACTTTACAATTGCTGTAGCGATGCAGTAAGGGTTATCTGGACTCGTTTCTGGACACGTCTTCCTAAGGGTTTCCTCTTCAGAGCAGCAATAGTGTCTACATCCCCAGCCACATCTTACACCATCTATATATCTGATCTCCGGAGAAGTAACACAGTCGACGGATGGTGGTGGAGGACAGACTGGGGCACCTTCACAGACTGGTCAACAAAAAACAAATTTATGTTCCATTGGTTGCAGAAATAAGTTGCCAAGTTGACTAAGCTCGTTTTTTGACCAGACAGGCAGAACCAGTAACACAGTGTTGAATTGAAAAAATGTCATTTATTTATAAAATGACGAATATGAAACAGTACAAATATTGGGGGTCAGAAAGGACTAGAAAAATTGACAAAGTGTTATCTTCAATAAGACAGTATTATGCAATCTGACCCCGAGCAAACATAATCTAAAATTACATGGAAATCAACTTGAAGTCTCAACATGCTCAAATCCATACAAAACACAACCTGCCTGTCCACAAAAAAGGTGGGTTATCTAAAAAATACAGGCCAGGCAGGAGAAAACAATTGAAAATTGAGGAGGTAGTTCTGGGGTTGGATGGAGGGTAATTTTCGTTAAAATTTCTGTGTGGCTTCTCCTTTCAGTAGAAAAATACAAAATGATACACGAGGTGAGGAGCCACGCTGATTGGCCCAAAAATTCTTAACTGTGGTTTGGGTAAAGTTAGGTACACTATACCTAGCCGGGTTGCAAAGAACTAGGTATGAGTAAAACTTCAGAGCATGATAAAATCAATAAAATTACAAATAATGGATATGAATAATACAAGTCACATAAAGGTTATTATTTTGTCTTTTATATAAATAATAACTTATTGTTGTTAAAGTTTTGGAGAACCTTTAAATTTGTTTTACGTGATTGTTATTACCAAAATTTAAAACTCAGTAGATGTTTTTAGTATAAGGACCCTCTCTACTCCAGTGCTATATATTTTTTGTACATTGAGAAAATTAAATTGAATAATGGTGTAAATATTGAGTTTATATATTCCATTTTCAATATATGGTACGTGACCCCCAGGAAAAATGTTCAAACACAATTCAGTATCGGTGAACAGAAATCACTGTCTCTTACTTCCATGGAGAAAATACATTCAGAAAATATTCATTTAGTTTAACTAGGCCTTTTGAAATGTTTAGAATACTTGAATTGATTTCAAATACGAGTAATATAATGTAAATTTATTCGAATTTATATAAGGAAAGATCACTCTAACTGCATAAAATTTCCATTGAATCAGAAATCTTTAAAAGGGTTCTTAAAGAAGAAATTTTGATAAATTTTGCAAATTTAACGGGAAAAAAACTATCTTTGGGTTACATATCTTTCAGATAAAATGCCCCAAACAATACAAAATTTACCCTTGAAGGGAAATTATTATCTTCATCGCTAATAATGGAAAAAACGGGGTTTATTTGTCATTTGAAGTTTAGTTTGCAATGTTTTGTTTAGTCATTAATAAAATTGAGAACAGCAAGCTGTCTCTATAGTTTGATTTGATAAACAAATAATATTTGAAATATTATATTTAAATAATTCAATTTATCGGAAAGATAATTTTCGTGCAGTTTTATAAATTTGCTTATTTCAATTACATGTAAACTTTACATGACTATCTAATTGGAAAATTAATGCAATGCAGTAATATGAAAGATGATGAAAAAAGCAGCAGAGCTATCAAAACGAATTTTTGCGTGCAGAAATTATTACATGTAATCACAGACTTCTATAATTTAATATTAAAATAATTATATTACTTATTTTCAAATCGTATGAAAAAAGCTGTTTCATATCACCTGTTGCATTATTCCATGATGTACATTTATAGGCAGACAGGCAGCCCCTTGTGTAAATTTGTTCCACTCTGTTGCAGTTGTCAGGGAATTTTGGGGGTGGTGGATACCTTCTTCGAAAAGGAGAATCTCGATCATCCCCTACATTTCAAAGAAATATAAACATTCATGAAAAAAATAAATGAAAAATTAAAATACAATATATTGTATTTAAAATTTCATTGTCTGTTTCTAAGGTCAGATAGTTCGGAAAAATGCTGTTCTTAATTACCAGTGCAAAATATGTAATTCCATGCTATTCTTTTTAAATGAAGCAATTCTGTCTTTTCAATTCACTTTGGTTACTTTTTCACAATTACATTTATCTACGTACATGGTAGTTTTTTTAACATTATTTCCATGTCGTGTCTTCCATTTATTTAATTCATTTTTGGCATGAAAGTAAAATTCTTAAGTTGATTTTCACATGATACGAAAAAAGTAATCGAAGTTGCACAAAAGCTACTTTTGAGGATTAAACTGTGCCATTCATCAAAAAGTCTTTTATTGGACTTTTTTAAATTTCAAAAAACAACTTATTTTTTCTTCCAAATTAAAATATTATCCCACACTTACCTTGTATGAATACGATGAGAAAAGCAAATAAAATAAAATAACGTAACATTGTAAATCTGAAAAAAGAAATACGAATCATATTATATTTTTAAATCAGCATTTAATAAATTTTATGGTCGTATCAAAAGACGATATTCAATGTTTTGTAGTTAAATTTGAATTTAATTCACGAGTGGGAGAGAATATCAAAATGTCAAAAATTATTTTAAAAAAACTATTTGTATGTCACGAATGAAAATAATTCCATATCCACCTGGTGTGGAAAAAGTTTGTTTTTTAACCTCTTCAGGGGTTGATAAAGCGTAAACTACCCTAACCTAGGTTGTTCAATGTACCATGGGTACATAAGCTATTTAATTCATTCCTTAAATATAGGCCATATTTTTGGTGAAAAATATTACTTATCTCAATTTCTTCTTGTTTCATTAGAAAAAAGGAACTCTGCTTAAGGATGCTAGTTCGTATTTAATGCCGTATTTATTTCAATAAATTTTTGCCTCTAAAAATACAAATAAATACGCTCTGCACGAGGACACATAAAATTTTTTTTAAACTTCTTTAAAAACGAAAAAAAAAACCGGTCATCTTATCTGTAAAAAAAGTTACAACAAGAAGTTGTAACATTAACTTGGCATTTATTATTTTATTCATTAAAGCATACACGCCTGGTTTAATCTTGTATACTCTACGGTGCACCTTTTTAAAAAAAAAATCACATTTTTTTTCGTCAAGTCAACGTATCAATGAAAAAAAAAAATATTATTGACAATTTCAATGTCCAAAAGCACACCGTTACCAGGCAATGCAACTTTTATGGTGATTGTAAGCAGTTTTACATGTACAATTCAATCAAGCTATAACCTATCAATAATCTTACACAAATATTAAAAAAAAACATTTCATGCATATTTTATTTTCCTTTGACATTATTATCTTAATTTGTAAACATGATTTTGTATTGTTTTTATTTAACGAAAAAAAACATTAAATAAAAAAAGGAAATATATAAACAAAAAATGCAATTCCCTAAAACATATTGACTTTGAACAATAAAAATTGCGCACATGTAGATTTCCAGAAAACCAAATGATATATTTTCAGATTTGTTTCATCCGTTTCATGTCACGGCAATTTGGAAAGTTTTAATAAACAAATCATAAAGGTAGTAATTTCATAAAAAAAATAAATCATATAAAAAGTTAAGAAAAAAAACTTTACGACCAAACAAAAAATTATATCATGTTACAGACGTTAAATTACCTTATGAAGGGAAATAACAGGCAGCTGTAGAACAGTTTGAATTTATTGTCCTGCACCGATGGATTTGGGCCCTTACAGCAATATTTGTATGACAAAATCCGGCCACAACCAGTGTAAGTGGGGTTTACTAATTTTGTACAAACATTGCAGACCTGACCTGTAGAGAAAAAAATCACGGATGTCTACCAAATAAATCTAATACGTCGTATATCAAAGAAGGTCTCAGCTAGTTTTTACAAAAGGTGGAATATATGTAGCTAACAAACAATGTCTTTCATTTCAACATTTACAGGGATATATCACATCGACATTTAAAATAAATTATTATTTTTTTATTGATAATACATGGATATATCTAAATATCTACTTAAAGTTCACATGTGCAGGAAGTGGTTGTTTTTTTTCTTTTCATACAGACGTTTAATATGCAATAAAATATATGGAGATAACGAACAGAATTCAAGCTCAAAAGTCCATTAAACAAAACAAAAAAGGAGCAGAGCAAACACGGACCTCCAACACATCAGAGGTGAGATCAGGTGCCATGGAGGAGTGAACATCCCCTGCCGACCACCGGTCACAACCGCCATGTGCTCCTTGTCATGATCGGGATACCGGAAAAAATCTGTTGACAATGCAGTGTGTATATTACGGACTAACAATTAGTATGAAAAACGTTAGTCAGCATTTGACTCAATGATAAATTGTATTTGCTGGCAAGGTCGTTGTATCAATCATAGAATTTACAAAATTATGAATTTATATGTGACTGCTTATAATCTTGTTAAATAAAAGATAAATATTATAGATTATTTATAAGAAACATCAATTTTCCTCTGTTTCTTCATGTAAAAGACGTATACTTTATTTCCTTAAGAAGATGAACTCTTATAGTAATGTTCTTTCAAAAATTTTGTCTCTGAAATATAATGTTATTAAATAAAACTTTTGCAGTTGATTTGAAGCTTAATGTCTTATGATAAAACTGTAAATCAAAACGTCAAAATAAAATGTTTGATTGAATTTTGTTTTAATGTGTCTGGGAAGTCTTTTAATATGAAAATACAAGACTATATGCTTGTGAGAGTGGGTCGCAAATTTTTGTCTGCGAAAGAAAAAAATCAGGTTAAATTTAAAAGATATCACAAATACTCGAACAGACAACCACTTTAAAGTATAATCATTTTTAATGAACATTTATAAATTGAAGCTTAATAATAGTAATATTGTATGTCTTTAAGGTATAGAAGGTGTAACGATCATATTTTGTTTCCGATAAATAAATGATACAATATTTCTAATCACATTAGTCTTTCAAAACTCTAATGAAAATAAAGTTTACCACTTTTGTATTATTGTCCAACTACCAACGCGTACCGTGAATTTTACATTGATTCTTATATGTAAGCAGTCATGAGAATTTGGTTTGTTTCACCTTCATCGTTGTCTAGCTAAAATAATATCTAATATAAATAATTCAAAATTGTTTAATATTTCTTCATAAAACATTGAATAGCTTATTAAAGAAACGTCTTTTTTTTGTTTCAACAACCTAATAAATACAGAAAACACAATTCAGGAAAACGAGAGCTTGGTGTAGAGTTTGTCTTAAACATTTCTAAGTATCATTTCCCCTAATCAAAAGAAAAATTATGTATGTCGTGGGTTTTTTTTCCTTCAGAAAAGCCCTCATTTTATCGTTTGTAGGTTTATGTAAAAAGTTGAAAAAAAAGCTATATGTCATTTATGAACTCAGTGAAGATGGTGAACAGTGATCGATTCAAAAAAAAAAAAACCTCTAAAAATTTTAATTCAGGTCATCCAACAAAACCTCATGGACATAACGAGGTTCGATCAATTGCCGAGGAATGACAGTACTAATCCTGTAAGCAAAATCCGGTATACGGACAAATCGATAGAAAACTCAGTGTGCAAAAAATCAGTACTAGAAACACCAGCCGGCATTTGACCCAACTATAGACTGTATTTGAGGAGGAGGTCAATACGCACCGACCGCTGAACCAGCAAGACGATGACCTCTAAAGAGACCCTGTTGGTTTTCCTGTCAGTTAAACCCGACTTTTAACAGACAGCTGGCTTATTTCAGGAATTGCTCGCACACAGAGCAAACCCCCTAACACTGAGGCAGACCAAGATAAATATTTTTTTTATTTCTCATTTACTAGGATATTTACATTTGCTGTAAATATTTTTCTAATAAGAAAACTATGAAATTGATTTGAATACAATTTTTCGTGTATACTTACGCATAGAAATATACATGGAAAAACCCCAGCTTACGTGAAGTCACAATGAGGCTACAAAGAGATTAGTAAATAAAAAATATAACGATATAAGGCAGCAAACAATCGAAATGTTGAGTACTTATCTTTAACGAGATTATGACGATTAAATTGGATATGAGTTAATCAAGGAAAATTCAATTGGCTAAAAAAACTGAACTGAAAAAAAAGTTAATGAGGGCACTTGGTCAAGGTCATTTAACATTTTTTGTTGACAGGGTATAATTTGACACCAACATTTTACATGTACCGCTTTTTTTTTATAATAGTGTATATTTAATTTTTTTTTTTTAAGCAGTGTATCTTTGCTTATGCAACAATTATTTACAAACCACATAACCTCTTTCTGTTGATTCACGAAAATTATTTTAAGGAATTATTTGAAGCATTTATAAAATTAATATTCGTCGTGCTTTTTAGATTTAATAAAAGCGATAACGAACAGTTTTCAAGCTCAAAACTTCTTTAAACAATACAAATTTGATACATAGCTAACGACCTTAAAAAAACATCAGATCTGGGAACATGTGCAATGGAGGAGTGAGCACCTCCTGCTGAACAGTCACTAAGGCCACAGCAAATGTTTTCTTCTTTTCAGGTATAAGAATTTGAACAAATTTTCCTTCATATAAGTAATCATATAACGGACCGCAATTGGTTACCATGGAAATTCCCATAGATTTTTGGAAAACCTGGTTTCTAAAAACCACAGATATTGTTTATCAGAAACACAAGCATCTTTTTATTTCAACTATTGTGTAGAATTTCAAAATTATTTTCAAGTGACCAATGAAAGGGAGAACAAATATCCGAGTTCAATATTTATTGAAAAAAAAAGCTTTCAATGATATTAAAAAGTATGAACTTTAATCTTTCGTTGGAAATGGTTACATATAAAGTTGAAAAGTGGTTATTTGACGTGCAATGTTTTTCCAGTTTGAGCATGTTGTCTTCTGATCCCCCAAATATAATGTTCACTTCTTAAACGAGGTCAATCATTAAGCCTGTTTTAAATCTCTAATTAGGTTATATTTCATTTTTTGACTCCGTATGAGGCAAATTTAGCGATTTGTCCTTAAAAGTTGATTCTTTAATCTTAGCGATATGTAATTATAGCGATTTTAAGGGGGCCGACTATAGTTTTCATTGCGCAATATTTCGCGCATCATAGTAAAATGAAGCGTATTTACTGTTTTAGTGCAACTTTTTTCGCTTAATTATTAAAATTAAACAAAATTAATAAATTATCAGTATAAAAATGTAATTACAATTTCATATAACTGATTTTTTAACAGATTTTGCAATTGATAGGTAGGTTGACTCGTTGCAGTGTGTTTTTGACGTTATGATAATCTGTAGCTCTTAAAGAAAGGGGTAATAAAAATATTATTAAAGAAAAAGTAATAAACATACGCTCTTGAAACTTAAAACATAGAAATTTGAGAATATCTCCAATATTGTTATTATGTTTTCATGTGAATTCATTGCGTACGTCATATTTAGTAATGCTGTATAAAAATAGTAAAATTTGCTAATTTTTGGCATTTTGAGATGCCCCCTCTGGTAACAAGACGGTAGAATTTTGTGTTTCTTACATATATTGTATAATAAAGTATTACTCATCAAATATTATAGTTTGAAGAAAATGTCTATTGTAGTATTTGTATAATTTGCTCTAAAGTGCTAAAAATAGGCGTTTTCCTATATATTCCTATAGTAAATGTACCTGTATTTTGAGACGGTCCCTCAAAAATACCTGGACGGTAGATTTCCCCCAAACTTTGCATGTACAATGAAGTTAATGTAAACTATATATGGTATAAAAATGAAAGAGTTTCGCTATTGTAGTTTTCAAACAATAAAACTATAGTCGGCCCCCTTAAAATGCTCACTATAGATGCTATTACAAACAAAATGCAATTAATTTTTAGCAATATTAGCGATCTCAACACCTTTGTTAATAATGCGAAAATTAAATCCTCGCTAAAAATTCTGCGTATACGGTAACATGAAAAGGAAATCAAATGTGGCACTAATTTGTATCGATCAGGATACTAAATTGGGCCGTGAGTGGGATTATAACACTTATAAATCACAGGAGAAAAATTATTCTAAACTTTGTTTTATTTTCAACAGAATTTGCTAAATGTTTTTATAACATATCAATTTTACATACAGAGTATAAATGCAGAGTAACAATGTAAGTAGGAACCCTGAGAGCGGGAGAGTTCTTGTACAGTGCAGCAAAGTCGTTATATTGAATACTATTAAAAAATCTAAATAAAGCTACTATGTGCTTGTGCTTGTGCCCCCTCTATTAAAATGTTTGATTACCTTTTTGTTGCTTGTCAAGTATTTTTCAGGTAGTTCATTATACCAGCATACAGAGTTTATACTAATCTCTCAGTTGATTCGATTTGCAATACCATCCTCTACGTATGTACATTTCCTAAAACGAGGTAAATTATTGACAAAACAAGTTGATGAAACAAGAATATCAGCAGTCCCGTATAAATTCATCATTTCGGAAGCTCTATGGTCGATACAATGACCATGTCAGCAAGTACAATTTATCAGTCAGTAAAATGCTGTCTGATTTTTTTTCATACAAATTGTTAGGCCATTATTTGTAGACTGAGATGTCCAGGGATTTTTTCTCTCTACTTTCCGATCATGACAAGGATGTGTGACCGGTCAGTGGGGGGATGGTCAATAATTTACCCTGTTTTAGAAATCGTACAAGTAAAATATCCAAAATGAAACAGCTGTGTCACACTCTGTGGAATCTTTTATCTCGAGCTCACCGGGATATATCGTATAAAGATAAGAAGGAAAATGAACATTGTAAAGTTGACGATACACGGTCAATAATTTACCCTGTTTTAGAAATCGTACAAGTAAAATATCCAAAATGAAACAGCTGTGTCACACTCTGTGGAATCTTTTATCTCGAGCTCACCGGGATATATCGTATAAAGATAAGAAGGAAAATGAACATTGTAAAGTTGACGATACATAGTCGATATGTCTAAATGAATCTGTTTTTAGAGTAGAAAAATATTATCTACTTCGTTAAATCTAACACATCGAGTCATATACGAGTTATAAGAATGACAAGGTAACACAGTGATTAGGATTTCTCTTAAAATACGAAGTGAAAAGAAAGTGCTGCTTCTGTGCTGCTGACCTGGTGAAAATAAAAGAAAGATAATACTGCTACATTGTTGCAGTTGAGACTGAAAACATAGGAGTGTGAGGAGTTAACTTTCTTGAAACAGTGTACATACTTCTTCGATGAATTGGAAATACTACAGTACTAATTTATTAAATTTGATGAAATCAAAAGTACCATCATATTAGTAGCTCATCATTGAACACATTTACTCAAAAACATTAAGGAGGAAAGAAGGCTCTGCTTACATGAATATTTGCAATGATAATGTCAATAGAGTTGGAAATCTTTCAAGTCAACAGTGAAGCAAAGTGAAGGAGATAGCAGGGAAGGCGGGGATATAATGTCATGGTGTCCGTACACCTGTCCTTTGGTCTGTTAACTTAAATACTGTAAAGTCTAATTGACATATAATATCTGTGTGGTTTTTTGAGTCCAGGTCTTCCAACAATTGGAATTCCTTTGGATACCAATTGCGCCGCATTATTAGCAGGCCTATCTTTGTATTCATATGAAGCAGAATCTGTCCAATATCATACGTAAAAAGAAGAAAACACCTATTGTGGCCTTCAACTCGACATAAAGATATATTGACGACGTATTCTGAGTCAACAATGATTATTTTCATTTTTATGTTGACATGATATAATGCCTTTATAAGTATCATATAAATATCGTTCTGACTCTAATTGAGGTAGTCGAAATCCCTGTAACATCATTTATCAGAATGATCTGATTCAATATCTGAGAGCCATTGTACAGTAAGGGATCTTTTTTGGCGCCAACACCTACTGCGACACGGGACGTCGGGATACACGGTCTTCATTGCAGGACCGGTCTCTACATTTTGTATTCGAAACCGCGACGTATACCTGAAAATATTTACATTCTCTGTGTTTCTTTTTTAGTAAGCCTACGGTGAAATTGATTCGAATACCATTTTTGTGCATACATGTACTAGCGCGTAGAAATATTCACGGAGAAACGTGCATTAACGTGACATCAGAATGAGATAACATAATAAACGTTAGTATAGGGCAGAGAGAAATTCAAATATTTGTATATTTTTGGTTCTTTCAAACATGTAAAATGTAAGTATAAGGAATGTTTTTACATTTTGTGTGAATTCGTGTGTGAATCAAACAGACTTGCACGTAGGTATATTTTTTTCATGAAGCGCGCTGCGTGACAAGTCTGTGTGATTAGCGCTTCATGAAAAATATGTCTACATGCAAAACTGTGTGATTCAGAGACCAATAACTCACACAGAACATTCTTTAAGGGGAGACAGGGAACATGTCACATGACTAAAAAGAAATATTACGTCATAATCGGTGATGATATACATGTTAAACGTTGTTAAAATCAACAGTTCTTGTGTAATATTATTCTAAATTCTAAAATTGTTTTTTAAACATTTAATTTTAGAAATTATTATTCATAAATTTTTTTAAGATCTTGCCATCATTTAGATATTATGAGGTTGCCCAATCCACACATTTGTTTCTCTTTACCCTGCAGTTTGGCGTCAGTGACGTCATAAACGTAGTGTTTGAATTTTCAGTGCAGCGAGATCAAGTACACACATCCGCCAAAATCTTTTATTTCATGATAAACAGGTCACAATCAATGTATCGTGATAAATTTCTGAAGCAGATTTTTTTAAATTAATATTTTTTCGCGTTTAGTAGCACAGATTCTCTCTATTTAGATAATGTTGAATGCAAAAAAGAGAAATTCAAATGACTGTACATGTATTTGAACATTTTAACCTTGCTATTTATTTGTAAATATTTAGGCGAGTCCCTTTTTAGTATTCGTATCCTGATTTTCATGCATGCAAATAAATCTTATTTACATGTAATCTCTCCACACAAATCTATATTCTGTTAAGAATATAAAACTTGAATTCATTTAAACTAAAATATGTTTTGTATGTTTGAAAGAATCTTAATCATATTTTAAGAAATTCTCCTGATAGAGCATAGCTTTGATGATACATTTAAAATGCGATTCCATTTAAATACTCTCTCTTAATATATTTATCAAAATTTGATCAATTGCTCATTCCTTTGACAAAATTAAGGTATGTACATGATAGACTGCCCGTAACGTGATATTAAAGTTTTTGTTTTCTTTTTGAATGTTATTTATCTTAAAACTTGCTTTAATTATTTTATTTTTATACAACTGAGGTATTAAAGATCGTTTTATTCCAAGAAAAAAAAGGCACTTGTGATGCGTTTATCATTGAACAATTTATAGTATTTTGCATTGAACCAGCAGCTAGGAAAGGGATTCTAGCTTTTGTACCGCTTGAACTGGGAATATATAGTATACGTTTTGGAAGTTTCACCAACAACCACAATTTTGTTTCTAACTGATCACCTCCAGTACAGTAAACAGAGAGGGTATTTTTTCGGACTTTTCTGCTTCTTCCCTTTGTTTTTCGTTAAATTCGTCTGTATAGTTTTTGCCTTCTTTGTGTGATTTCCTTGCTTCCTGAAAAGTTTTTAAAATGTGTAAAATCTGTAGAAGTAACCTCAAAATAAAAGTAAACTACTAGCATACATCTTACAACAACTTACCCTTCGAAGACCTAGAGTGTTTTCAATTAGACGAAACTGTAGACTTTGAAATCCAGATCCACTTCGCAGGTATTTTCTTCAAACCCAAAAACGTTAAAAGAGTACTAAATTTTTTCGATTAAAAAAATGAAATTTGTTTATAAAACAGTCCTAATGAAATAAGTGATCATTGCGATCGTTTTATTTTAACGACGTTCGATCCTGATATTCAAAGTCTTAAACTTTTTTTGCCTAGTATATTTTTAGTTTCTACATACGTAGCTTAATTAAAATTCAAACCAAAAAAATGGGGGTCAATATGTTTCTTTTAGTGCTACAGTATATTTCATATGACCTTTTTGCACTGAAATGTGTGTATTAATTAAAAATTACAACTTCGACGTTTTCCCTCCAATATTTTATCCAATTAAAGCATGAAACAAAATGAACTCTAAGTCTATTCTAAAAAAGACACGTTAAGTTTCAAATTGGTTCGCATCATCAATTATTTGACCTTTCTGCACTGACAAAATGTGATTTTTCTGACATTGTAAATTTGATAAGCAAGAAAATTATTTTAAAGTCATAAACTTTTTCTGAATTTAAGCAAATAGGTCAAAGTTATCTTTAGTTAAATATTTAGAAAAGAACATCAAAAGTGGAAGTATATGATGTAAATTTTCAGATAATACTAAAAAAGTGTAATTTTTTGGGTTAAAATTGGCTCAATTTTTTTCTGGATTTTCAGAATATATTGAATATATTTGTCGCACTTCGTTGAAAGAATTCATAAGAAATGATTTAATAGATATTTCAGAACCAGCATAACACATTTCACTTAGAAAAACAGCTTTGTATGCAACCAGCATGGAAAATAGGAATTTAAAATTCACAGTACTGATTTAGTTCAAATGGGAAAAAAAGGATAATTTTCCTCTAAAACACCTTCCGCCACAAAATAAAGTTCCTAGCTTAATTCTACTTGAATGGAATTTAATCGCGGTTTTTTCATTAAATATAATTTAATTTGCATTGTAGAATCCAGATTTAATGTTAAAACTTTAAAATAATGCAGAATTATTTTTAATAAAGGACAGGACCAAAATCCGCTCATAAGCTCAGGATCGAACGTCCTTAAGCAATAGCATAGGAATTAACTCATATGTAAATGTACATGTATATTTGGGGTATGGTTAATATATATCCTCCTAAAATGGTGAATATGTATCGTCGATGAAAACGCATTTCTCTTGATGATATTCAGTTAGAAAACTACTTTTTGACATTCTAATTTTATGTATACGTATATTGACAATTTTATTATATATGATATATAATATTAAGGAACAATTTATCACCGAGATTTTCAATCACTTACCTAAAGTTGAGAAAAATGGCTGGAGGCATCGTTTCAATTATTTCAAAATGGCCAATGATCAGCTTTAAGGAAATAAGGCGATACAAATACTGAAGTTAATCTTTTTTTTTCTCTCTCTTTTATTTTGAAATTACAGTTATAGTTCAAACATGATCTTTATGCATAAAACAAACTGATAACAGTTAAAATAAGTTTACAGATAGAAATATAATTTTTTGCAAAAAGGAGAATGCTTAACAATATGAGATCTAAGACTTTTCGTTCGTGTGCATGCCTTAGGTGTAAAAACTTTTTTAAAAATGTAAAATAAATTGAAAAGTACACTCTGGCCAGGCTAAATGGGTCACCCTGTAACCTTAAACAGTTTTATTATATCACAATAAGATACGTACGTTAACTTATTTCTAACTCTGACAAAAATTATTCCTAGAGATATTTCAGGTGAACTCAATCTGATTAAAATCAGATCTTTGTTACGCTCCGAAATTCTGATAGTCGCTGTACAACTTTGTACAGCGACTATCAGAATTTCGGAGCGTAACAAAGATCTGATTTTAATCAGATTGAGGTGAACTTACAGCATGAAAGAGAACAAATGAAACATTATGGACAAATTGAGCAAGGTTGTGAAAACATTGTACGTGTACGACTTTTTGGGACAACTCTTCTATTTTGGCGAAATTTTATACCAGTGGCTATACTTTCGTATGAATACTTTATTTCACTAGTGAATAATCCGTCTTCCTGATCAATAAATAGAGCTGTGTGAAACCGGTTCACAGGGATTGCTTACTACTCCTTTGCACCTGATCCCACCTCTGTCTTTCACTGCAAATGAATTCAGACTCACTGGAGATCATAACTGGTTATTTCATGTTGACAAATAAAAGGTATCTTATGGAAACAAAATTTGGAATGAAATTTAAAGTTATTTAGTTATGGGAAAAATTTGGGTGACAAAAATTTTTATTATATGCTAAAAAACAGTGTATTTTTTTTTATAATCAATTAATACATGCGAAGAGAAGTCTTTAAAAAAAGACTAGTGATATTCTTGTTTCTTCCCCCTGTTTTTGTAAGCCTGATATGTAATAATCGTCTTAGGAATGGAATCAAGAGTATATAGCCTCAAAAACAAAGAAAGTTGACGATATTATGGTCTAAGTAATTGCGTTTATTTCTAAGTTACATTTTAAGGGACCATTGACATTTCTTCAAGTCTGATCAAGGACAAAGTAGATTATACAGATAGGCCGCTGTGATTCTACATAGAAGGTAAGAAATTTTACAATGATAAAAAGAATCAACATGTCAATACATGAAATTAATACTGTTAATATCCAGATTCAATACCTTTTGAATAAGAATGATCCGTCCTAGTTTTGTTGGTATTTCAGCAAAATCTCTTTTACTTACATCCTAAAGGTTTTAACATTCTGGATTAATACCAAACATAAAAATACTGTACTGGCCTTTCGCTAAAGTATACATTCCTAAGCTTTGTTTATTTTACCTAACGTTGAAAGCAGAAAAATTGAAAAGCTTAAATAACTTCTTTGAAATTATCATAAAACATTTTCTGAAAAATAATATACATGTATTGCTTAGGGTATGAGAGAGAAGAAGTTCCAAAATTTCATAGATTTTATTCGATTTTTTTTTTAAATTCTAACAAAATTGTAGAATAAACTTACAAGTGCTTGAATTTTGTCTACAACTGAATGGAGGTCTACAAGGATTTGTTTAAACCAGAGCTCAAACGCTGAAAAAAAAAGATTAAGAACACAGAATTTATAATACTGAATTTTGTCAGTGTTTTTATCTGTGTTGAAAATATGTACGAATGAGACTTATTTGCTATGCTAACAATATGGATTTACTTTTCAACACAGTAATTAGTTTATTACAAAACTAGTTACATTGTTGTACAATTGAAATTGTTATTTTAAGCAATCTTTAATCAGATTTAAAATGATGCCCCTATGATACTGCTTGTCAGGTGGAAAATTGAGAGTCGGACCTTGGTGAACAATGATAAAAAGGTGTTCTTCGGCGACTTTATTCCCAGCCTTTTCACTCTCCAGTTCCTGACATTGGAGCAATTTATCTAACTAAAATGATAAAAAATTGTATTTTTTGTATTATTACAGTAAATGAAAGAAATAAGCTTCAGGGTTTCGAGCATACACAGTCCCATTCTTTGAATTTTAGAGTTATTAAAAAAGGACTAAACTTTTTGATAATAACTACTAGTATGTCTTATTGCAACACACTTACTCCAAGATAACTATCATATGTTAATTCTCTGTCTGACATGTCTGAAAAGAAAGGAAAAAGATTCTTGAAAAAGTATTCAGTTATAGTGTTGGTCATTTTGACTATCATAATTGTACTAAAACCTTCGTGGACATACAACAGTTTTGCACAAGAATTAAAAAATGCAATGATATTTACAGATACGTATAATAATCTTCAAAGAACATTTATTTAAATTCTGTTACGTTGCAGTAATACAGATCCGCGAACATTTTAAACTCACAGAGTTTTTAGCAAAAATTAAAGTCTAATTGTTATGATGCGAAAGTGTGTAACGAAGCTACAAAATGTGTTTTAAAGGGAGTTCTATCTTAATTTTAAGTTTATTTCATTAACGTATAATATAATTCACACATAACAATTTGTAGGATTTAGATAACACTTTAGGTAAAAAAAAATATTTTAAAAAAATCCAAATGGATATCATGGATTCTCGTCAGCCATTCAACAGTCCTTGTATCCAATCTCTTTCGAAAGCAGTCCATTGCCTTGTCTAGACAAGGAAACAGTGCAACTCATGTAACTTTCTGTACATTGACATGACTCTAAAGCATGAGAAGATGGCAGTGTTTCCCATCGTTCGACTGCTTTCCATGTTTAAAAGTTAGCTTTTTAAGGGTTTTTTTCTGAAACTAGAATCATGAAACATTCGTCCCACGGCAAAAATTCAAAGTTTGAAATCGTGAATGTTAGAAATTTATTTCATTAGTAACAATTCATTATTATAAAAGATAATTGATATTTTGATATCCTATCTTTTCGCATGACTTATATTTGAAACATTGTCATTTTTCAGCGCTACATTTCGACAAAATCAAGGCGAGTATGGAAAATGTATGTGCAAAGTACATGTATTAAGAAAAGTACTTTAAGCAGTCAGTTTGAAAATTAAGATAAATGTATACTAAAGAAAGCTAAATTAATTTAATTTGTTATACCTGTGGTAGAATCATACAAATGAAACATTTGGAGATAACGAACAGTATTTAATATCAAAAGTCCATAAAAAATACAAAACAGGTGCAGAGCAAATACGGACCTCAAAAATATTAGAGTTGGGATCAAGTGCCGTGGAGGTTTGAGCAGCCCCTACCGACCGGTCACAATATACCTCATATCATTTATCTATAAAGTCCGATTTAAGATTGGTTTTGAAACTTAAGATAATGCATTAAAGAATACCACTAGGTACCTTGACATGAGATAAGTCATATATATTAGGGTAACGCCTCGTGGGGTCCAATTGTATATGAAGTTGAAATTGTTGAGAGTTATATGGTTACTATATAGCGTTTCGTAAATTATTTGGATTTAATATATTTTAAAAAATCCTTGAATTTTTTGACGATGTTGGCTCCTGATATTAAAGTCTTAAATTTTCTGGCAAATTTATTTTTATTTTCTACACACATGGCTTAGTTAAAAATCAAATCCAAATATGGAGGTCAATGTGCTTCTTTTCGCGCTACAGTTCATTCAAAATGACCTTTTTTGCACTGAATTTTGTGTTTAAATCAGTAATTACATCTTCAACCTTTTCCCTCCAATATTTTTATCTAAATACAGCATGGAACAAAACAAACTATAAGTCTATTAAAAACGACACTTTAAAATTGTGACTAAGATAAAGTTTTAAATTGCTATTCATAATCATTTATTTGACCTTCAGCACTCACGAAATGTGATTTTTCTTGCTTTCAAAATTAAATGAGCAAGAAAATTATTTTAAAGTCTAAAACTTTTGCTGAATTTACGCAGATACAAGAAGGTCAATGTTATCTTAAATATTCAGAAAAGAACACCAAAATTTGGGGTTTATGATGTTAATTTTTTGATATTTCTTAAATGTGTAAATTTTATGTTAAAATTGGCTCAATTTTCTCTTGAACTTTTAGAATGTATTAACTATATTTGCCATAATTCGTCGTAAGAATTAATTTATATTCATAAGAAATAATTTAATACATATTTCAGAACAGACATAACACATTTCACTTAAAAAAAACAGCTTTGTATTCAACCAGCATGGAAAAATAGGAATCTGAAATTAACAGTACTGCATATAATTCAAAAAAGAAAAATTGATAACTTTCTTCTAAAAAAAAACTTCCCCACAAAATATAGGTCCTGGCTTAATCCTCTTGAAGGGAATATAATTCCAGTTTTTGCAATTAATATAGCTTAATTTGCATCGTAGAATCTAAATTCAATGTTTAAACTTAAAAAATGATGCAGAATTATATAAATAAAAGCTCAGGATCAAACGTCCTTAAGTATCCACATTCGATTTAGACCACTGCTCGAATATATTGTTGAACAGTACTCTTGAAGTTTCTCCTCACAACTTTTGATATCTTAATGAGGAGTAATGAAAGGGTCTTCATAGAACATAGCTGGATTAGCTATGTATTTGTCAGGATTTTAATATTCTTGCTTTTTGCTGGTGATGTATGAGGATTTTAAAACAATTATGATAACGGGTCCTGAATGTATGGATTCCCGATCTTTCAATGGGCGGCAAAACTCCATAGTTCTGTCTAAGTTATTCCAGAAAAGAAAAGCCATTTAACTTTTTTTTTAAAACTCAAATTAAACATTTCAATACTTCCTCTTGTTCTCCATGCAAACTGTGTAGGTGAAGTGTTTCCATTAATTATCCCATAGAATTTATTCAACCATGATATATTTTCTTTGGATTAACAAACCAATAATACATATGTTTTCTTTTGGATATTTTTTTTCCAAAATTGATATGAAATGAAACATATAGAGAAAACGTCCATTTTAAGTCCATAAGCCAATAAAGAATAGGAACAGAGCGAACACGGACCAAAACATCATTGGTGGGATCAAGGGCCATGGAGAAGTGAGCATCCCTTGCCGACCGGTAACACCCGCCATATGTTCCTTAACATCATTGGGAAATAACTAAAAAATCCGTTGTCAATTCAGTGTATATATAATTGACTAACAATAAATATGAAAAGTGGCAGTCAGTATTTGACCCAATGATAATCTGTATTGTATTTGAATAGTCGACTGTTTAACCTAAAATTTTAAGAATCTATCAAAATTTTACCAAGAATACGATTTCCATAACCTTTTTTGCAGAGAGGACCTATATAGATTAATTTTTTTCTATGGCTTCATTTTTCTTTATAAATATTTGCTTTGATTTGTTATAAAGCTACATGTATCTTCAATGGTTTTAAACAATTATTTTATTATTAATTTTATTCGAAATTAAAAAGCTTACTCATTAAATAATACATTGATATTTAGAAAAAAAATTACAAATTCTAAAAGAAAATCAAATGATTCATTAATTAAATGCAAGAAACTTTTGTTCGATAGCAATATGTAATTTCAAAATACTTAAAAACATGCTTACATGTAGATGAAATAATAAGAAAAGATAAAGACCTGCAACATATGGAAAGCCAACGGGTTCAAAATTCCAACTCTGTAATTCTTTATATGTACACATGTAAACCTGAATTTGTAAATTGCAAATCTTAATTTCATAATCTGTCAATTGTTTTTTCACAATTTGTTAGTTGTAGATATCCATGCGTTATTTGACAATGTAAATGCAAGTTTTGTCGATGCTCTCGTGTAATTCGTAGACTTACGATTTGTCATCTTCGCTGACGATTTGTGAACTTGTGGAATGTAATTGCACTTGCGTGATTTGTAAATTATGCAAGGTTGCATTATGCTAGCACCTATTAAGACGAAAGGGGGTGCAGAAAGATAAAACGTACGCTCAACTAGGACCTCAGGTCCCCCGCAAATAGTTCGTCATTTTGCGTAGTAATAAAACATTTTAGGAACTCTTCAGGCATTAAAGGTACAAAAGAGGTAACTTTATATTGTAAATCTGTAGGGTTCCAGAGTTTATCTTATATTGTTCATCAGAAGGGAGACCAGAGGTCTAGAGAGACTAGAAGTTACCTTATATTGAACACCAGTAGGAAAACTAGAGGTGACCTGATTTTGTAAATCAGTAGGGCGATCAGAGGTCACCTTATATTGAACAATAATAAGGAGACAAGAGGTCATCTTACATTGTAAATCAGTAGATGGACCAGAGGTCACCTTATATTTAGCATCAATAAGGAGACCAGAGGTCACCTTATATTGTACATCAATAAGGTGACCAGAGGTAACCTTAGATTGTACATCAATAAGAAGTCTAGAGGTCATCCTATGTTGTACATAAGTCAGAGGACCAGAGGTCACTTTATATTGTACATCAGTAAGTGGACCAGAGGTTACTTTATATTGTACATTAGTAGGGGGACTAGAGGTCACCTTATATTGTACATCAGTAGGGTGACCAGATATCACCTTAGATTGTACATCAGTAGGGGGACCAGAGGTCACTTTATATCGAACATCAATAAGGAGACGAGAGGTCATCTTATATTGTACATCAGTAGGGGGATTAGAGGTCACCTAATATTGTACATCAGTAAGGGGGAAAAGAGGACAACTTATATTGTACATCAGAAGAGGGACCAGAGGTCACCTTATAATGTACATCACTAAAGGGACTAGAGGTCACCTTATGTTGTAAACCAGTTGGGGGATCAGAGGCTATCTTATATTGGTCATCAGTAGGGAAACCAGATGTTACTATATATTGAAGGAGACCAGAGATCACCTTATATTGTACATCACTAGAGGGACTAGAGGTCAACTTATATTGAACACCACTAGGAAAACTGCAGGTGAGCTGATTTTGTAAATCAGTAGGGGGACCAGAGGTCACCTTATATTGTACATCAGTACGGGGACCAGAGGACACCTTATATTGTACAATAATTAAGAAATTAAACGAAACTTACCTGGAAGTTGAAGTTTGATTGGGATTCTACTTCATCACTGGAAAAAATGGAGGAATCACATGAGATAGCGCTAGCTTATCAGACCTCAGTGTTTAAATCCCATTTAATAGCCGAAGAAATTAATGAAATTTTTATAAGGGAGGGCAATATAAATTAACGAAGGGAAGGGCATGTGATTCCTCCATTTTTTCCAGTGATGAAGTAGAATCCCAATCAAACTTCAACTTCCAGGTAAGTTTCGTTTAATTTCTTAATTCTACTTCATCACTGTCAAGGTCATTCCGGAACCACATGAGAATTGAAAGCTCTGAGGCTATTAAATATGACATGAAACAACATATAATGTTGACCATCATTTACTAATAAAACATATAAAACTGTATTCTCCACAAATCAAACTGTCATCATTGATGTACATGACTAATTATTTACATTTATTTTCTTTGAAGAACCTTATCACTGAATGTTGATTCGTTTTTCATACACATTTTATTATAAAATGTTGCAAATGTCTGAGCATTTGCCCAACCCACATGTGTCATTATTTCATCTACTGTACATCCATTGGCTGCTGCCGCTGATGTAGACGCCGCCCTAGTGCTGTGTGCTGAATACACATCTGTATTTACACCACTGTTACGCAACACAGTTTTTAGCCAACGAGCAATAGTGTCAGTTGTAACTGGACCGTATGGTTTTTGATAACTAATGAAAAGTGCATTAGATTTTCTTAAATCTTTTGTCATATTTATGTATTTATGCAAGTGACTCACTACACAAAGTTGTCGATCATTGTAGCTCGTGAAATTAATCACTGATAAATGTCTACCAGGTTTGCTTTGCTTGAGTAAAGTCTCTATGTGAAATTCTGCAGAAGATTCAGTCAATTTTAGTTTATTTACAGACAATGCACGTAGAGTTTGAACTCTTTGACCCGATAACAAGGCTAACAGCATGACTGTTTTCAAAGTCAGCATTTTCAAAGTAACATTGTCAATCTCAATTTTCTGTAGCCAATCCAAAACTTCGGACACATCCCATACAGATTTGTATCTAGGAAGCGATGGTTTTTGATTGTACACTCCCTTCATGAACCGCTTAACCAAAGGATGGTTTCCCACGGTGATATGTTCTGAATCCGTCAATATGATCACATTCGAAATAGCAGACTTTGCTGTGTTTATTGCTGAATATCCACAATTGTTTTCAAAAAGTTCAGTTAAAAATGTTAACACATTATTCACATTTGTAGAAAAGGAATTAATCTCCCTTCGATTACAGAACTTTTCCCACTTTCGTAAATAACATTCATATTGTTTGGCTGTGTTTGATCTCCATGATGAGAGCAATATGTTGGTAACGTTTTCCGGAAGGTCTCTGTTTGAGATCGATCTCCTGATAATAGACATATCAGTATGTCCAGTTTGTCCCATATTTTGTGAATTTCGTTTTTCTCTGGCAACTGTAGTAATGTTTTGCGTCTGTGAACATACAATGGCTTTGCTATTAACATTTTCATGACCGTTGCGTAATAGGGTTGAGTGGGCCAATTTGGCATCACTAATATCCCCTTTGCTTTTTCCAGTACCATTTTCTGCAAAACTGCTGGTATTACACTGAAAGGTGGAAAACAGTACAATTTCATATTAGTCCAAGAAATAGAAAATGCATCAATTGCGTATGATTCAGGTTCTGGTTTCCATGAAACAAATTTCTCTATTTGACAATTATTGCGTGAAGCAAATAAATCAATTTCAGGTTTGAAATTTAATTGTGAAATTGCATCTTGAAATACTTTTTTATCAAGCATCCATTCATTTTCTTGTCTAAAATTTCTACTTTCAAAATCAGCTGTGTAATTTGTTTTGCCCGGAATGTGAGCAGAAGAAAGCCATATATTTCTGTCATATGCCCACATCCAGATTTTCCTAGCCATTTTATTGCATTCTAAGGAACGACTTCCACCTTGTTCCCTTACATATGCTACAGCTGTTGTATTATCAATTAATAAATGTATTGAAATATTGCGCTTGTCATTACACAATGCTTGTAATGCAAAATATACAGCTTGAAGTTCCAAAACATTAATATGATAATTTGCTTCATTTTGTTTCCAAGGTCCACCTGCTGATATATTGAGTGATCGGCAATTACAACCCCAACCCCTCAAACTAGCATCTGTTTCAATTATCAGATCAGCTTGACCTCTTGTAATCGGAGCTTTGGAGCCTAAGATATTTCTTAACCACCAATGTAAATCCTTCATGGCCAAATCAGATAACTGAACCCCAGCATCAAATTGACCTTTTGCCTCCTTCAAAGCCTCTATTTTCTCATTCTCTAATTGTCTATAGAATAACTTGCCATGTGTTACAGCTGGGAAACTTGCCACTAAATTACCTATGATGGCACTCAAATCCCTGATAGTATTTGTCTTACAATTAAGAAATTCTTTGCAAAGACCTATCATTTTCTCTGCTTTTTGATTTGTGATAGCCACTGTCATTTCTCTAGAATTCAAAATAAACCCCAAATATTCAATTTCTTGACTGGCAATAAATACAGATTTTTCAGGGTTAATGACAAAACCACACTTGTTCAAAATATCTGATGTAGCCATCACATTTTGATTACATAATTCAATACTGTCTCCTTGTAAGTAAATATCATCTATATAAATTATAGACTGATGTCCAGATTTTCTAAGCCCTGCAAATACTGGTTTCAGCACTTTTGTAAATAATCTAGGACTCATACATAGACCCATAGGACAAGCTCTATATTTGTACAGTTTTGAGTTCCAATAAAACTTCAAATATTTCTGATAATTCTTCGATACAGGTATGCAATAATAAGCATCTTTGAGATCAATGGAAGCCATATAACATCCCGGTGTTATCATGCGTAACACTGAAAACAGCGAATCCATTTTAAAATGATGGTATTGAATGTATTGATTTAAATACTTCAAATTACATATGAGCCTGTATTTTCCATCTTTTTTAGGCCTCAAGAATATGGGAGAAATAAATTGTTCATTCTCATATTCACTTTCTACTATTACTTTCTTGTCAAGTAGTTTTTGTATTTCTGCATCAATAGCACTTATTTCTTTTTCGTTAAAACTACATTGATTAAGTATATTATTTTGTACAGGTTCATCCATAAATTCAAGTTCAATACCAGTAACTATTTTAAGAATTTCTGGATCTGAAGTAAGCTTTATCCATTGATCCAAAAAATGCTTTATTCTACCACCCTCAAAGTGTAAAATCTGGTTTTCAGCATTAGATACTATTTCCTTAACATACTCTGAAAATTCAACAGAATAAAATTCTAATTTTTCATGCAACCTTACCTCAAAATAAGGTTCTTCAGAGCTACTTTCTTTAGTATCTAATCTTTTTTGAATTTCTTGCTGTGGATCTTCTTTTTGAAATATTCGTTCTTGGGTTTCTGATGAAACCCGTATCGTCTCCCGTTTTTTGACGGATAATCACGACCGACATTTCCCATTTGCCTGGCTTCTTTCAATGACTTTGGAAGATCATCTCCAAAAAGAAGAGAAGTCACTGGTGTGCTACTGTCGCACAGACCAGCATAATCACTCTTCAATACTGGTCTCAGCAGTTCTCTTCTTTGCATTGACATAGCTGTATTTGCATGTCCAAGCAAATAGATGGCATCCAGACAATTCCTAATCTCTTTGTCATGTTTTTCTCCATCAACTTTGAGGAGACTGTCTGCGACACTTAATATGGCGCATGTACTCTTTCTGATCGCACTTTGAATGTTCATTAAGCGCAAATCACGTTTTTTAGTGAAACCTTGTTTCGACATTTGTCTCCATATTTCTTTATTCACTCTAGGAACCATGACCTTATCACAATTTTTAGGTCTTTTATGGATTTCCTTCTTTTTCTTTACACTTTCAATGGCATGTTGCTTTGAAAAAGCCTTGTTAGTAATATTTGCCAATTTTTCAGCCACAGCCGGCCCCACATCATCGTCATCCTCAAGTAGGGCATCCATTTCTTCAAGTACAGAGCCACTACATGACTCATTTGAGTCTTTACTTTCTGATGATAGTGAGTTTTTACCAGTAGCTGAATTAAGTAGACTTTTAACATCATCTGTATCATCATACTCATCAGATGTCTCCCCCTCCTCTATTTCTGCAAATGAGCGCTTAGAGGTGGAAGGCTGGTCAGTGACCTTTTGTTGTGGGTTTGCCGCTGCTAAAGCAGTAAATGCATCCCCCATTTTGTTGATGCCCGTGGCAACCGATTCCATTGTGCTCTGAATGGTTTTCAGTGCACTAAAGATGTTTTTTGAATCTGATGATGTTTCATCATCAGAGGGCCCCAGTAGGGCATCCTCATCATGACCAGTAGCCATGATACTAATTTACAAAGTTAATCCTTTGTTCACTTAAAAAACGCGGGAAAGTCAAAGATAACGGTAATATTCTTGTAAAGATAACACATCCACACTGAAGCAGAGCTGAAAGCGCACTGAGGTCTGATAAGCTAGCGCTATCTCATGTGGTTCCGGAATGACCTTGACAGTGATGAAGTAGAATAAGGAGACAAGAGGTCACCTTACATTGTAAATCAGTAGAGGGACCAGAGGTCACTTTATATTTAACATCAATAAGGAGACCAGAGGTTACCTTATATTGTACATCAATAAGGTGACCAGAGGTCAACTCAGATTGTACATCAATAAGAAGTCTAGAGGTCATCCTATATTGTACATAAGTCGGAGGACCAGAGGTCACTTTATATTGTACATCAGTAAGTGGACTAGAGGTTACCTTATATTGTACATTAGTAGTGGGATTAGAGGTCACCTAATATTGTACATCAGTAGGGGGACTAGAGGTCACCTTATATTGTACATCAGTAGGGGGACCAGAGATTACCTTAGATTGTACATCAGCAGGGGGACCAGAGGTCACCTTATATTGTACATCAGTAGGGGACCAGAGGTAACATTATATTGTTCCTCAGTAGGGGGACCAGAGGTCACCTTATATGAGGGCTGTTCAATAGATAATGCCCTCGTGCTCGGAAAGAAACAAAATGCGCTTTTCAATAATTTAGTCATAATGATTTAACCTAATATTATCTTTTAATTAAAACATACGTCTCAAACATTTTTCAACCAATTTCTGATCGTTTTTTAGAACTCTTTTTTTGGGTATGACTTTTTGTATACCCCGTAACTGGATTATAGCAGATCCTATGATTTCCTTGGGTTGTTTCTTCCCTTTGAAAGGCGTTTTTTTAAGTTTGGAAAATGATGAAACAAGTCAGAATGCGAAAAATCTGGCGAATATTGTTAATGCAAAAGAACATTAACTTTATGTTTATCCCCAAGACTCTTTTACTCTTCAGGGCGTGCGGGTAAGGACGCGGTCATGAAAAAATCTAATAATTGTTTAGATATTCTTACACGCAGTCGTTTTTACTCATTTTTTAAAACATTGGGTGACTTTTGAGTACTAAGCTTTTTTTGTTTTTTTACTGTCAAACGTTTTTTAAGCAGTGTGAACTACTCCCGAAATGATTTCTATCAAATTTGCTATGTGTCGTATTGTCAATCATACAACATCAGTGATTATTTGTTGAAATTTGGCAAACAGTACATTCGTTTAAGTTTTTTTTGGTTTTTTTGTTTTCAAGAACAGTTTCCATTTTTGATGCCCATTATATATATAATTTTTTATCATTGAAATCCACCTGCTCAATTGTCTATAAAACAGACATTGATTGCTGTAAATTTTACATATTTCAGTGAGGATTTCTTTGGGATTCTAAACAGGTTTTACAGCAACTTTAATGAACGGTTTAACTTCACTCTAATTTACTGATTCTGCACCAATCATTTTAATGCAGTGTCTTAAATACTCCTGTTTTCCAGCTTCTTACGGTGAAACTTTGTGATGAAAAGTGGTCACATAAACTGTTATAAATTCATTAAAGATTCAATAAGGAGAGAAAGTCAAGCTTACTGACATATATCTTCATTTTATGTCATAGAGTTCAAGACATTATTTATTGAACAGCCCTCGTGATTTGTACATCAGTGGGGGGAGAAGAGGTCACCTTATATTTTACATCATTAAAACTAATGATCACACTATTTTGAACGACAATGAAGAAACCGGAAGACACTTTTTAGTTTACATCAATAAGAAACCAGAGGTCATCTTATATTGTAAGTCAACAGGGAGACCAGAAGACAACTAATATTTTACATAAATATTGAGATCAAAGGACTCATTATTTAAATACCTGAATCAACTCATGTGACTTATTGCTATCTTTTTTTGGCTTTTTGTGCGTTTACATTCGAATATTTTCAGCTTTTCTTTGCAATCCCTCAACCATTTACAACCAATTTTGGTATAAAGCGTCTATGGGTGAATGGGAGATTTTCTAAATCATGGTCCCTGCCCTCCACTCCCTAAGGCAAGAAAGTTGGGGCGAAACTACTACAATTGATGAAATCTTTCAAAATCTTCTTTATCATTGACATCAAACCGTCTAACGTTTACTGTTGGCATAATTATTATAAGCATTGACTCCTCTTCCAAAATTGTGAAGTTTATTGTCCCAGTGTCAGGGGCCCTGGGATAAGGACAGGGCTATAAAAATTTATATCGTGAAATGCATTTATTCTTCGAAAATCTTTCCCTCTGTCCCTGTATCTCAAACAAACTAACTTCATGCATAGTTATGATGAGAAAGGATATTCTCTCCAAAGTTTTGAAATTCCTGACACAAAGGTCTGGGGTTCTGGTGTTACGGTGGGGCTGTATAAATTGTAAAGTTAAAATTCATTAATTCTTTTAAAAATCTTCCTCTCTGCTCCTGGATAATAATTAAACTAACTACATATAGTTATGATAAGCAAGGGAGCATCTTCCAAAATTATAAATTTCAAGGTCCCTTGCTCACTTCTTACCAGTCATTAAAACACGGTCGTCAACATTAATTATATACTAGATATACAGCTTTCAGATAATGTAAATGTATTTTAACATCAGGTAATGAACTTTTGGAATCAACATGATATAGAGTTAACACAATATAAAGATATTTTTAAATCACATAAGATAGTTGACATAACGTAATTATATATCCACATTACGGAACGGAGTTTTGACATAATGTAATAAAGCGTTGATATAATATTAAGATTTGATCATATCATGTTATACACTTTTTACACCACGTAATAAAGCACTGACATAAAGGTAAGATTTTTTCACCTCATGTCATATGCCCTCGCCGTAAAATAAAGATAAATCCATATCACGTAATAATGCTTTGATATAATAGAAATATACACTCTCAAAAAGGAATGGGCTTTTGACTTCATGTAATGATAAGTTTAATTATAAAACACAATTTTTTGACGTAATGCAATTTTGACGTCACATATTAAAGAAATGAAATGATGTAAAGAAATATTCATTTCACGTAATAAAGTTTTAACACAATGTAAACACATTATCAATTCACATAAGGAATTTTTTTACTTCATGTTATGAAGTGCTGACATAATGGAAGGATGTTTTTACTTCATGTAATGCAGCACGGACATGATGTTAAGATATATTTACATCATCTCATAAAACATGGACATAATGTAAAGATATATTCACATCACGTAATGATAAATTGACATAATAAATGCATAGTTGTATGCTATAATGCAGTGATGGCGTTCCATAAAATGGTTTGAATTTTGTTCTTTTGTATAAACCAAATTTTTTTTTATGAACAAGGGTGCCTTTTCCAAAATTGTGAAATGTATGACCCCAGGATGTTTTTTGTGGTCAATGGGCACTAATTTTTATTGCTAATTATTACTGATTATTTGAAATGCACTTTTTGTTCCCCTTCGCTCTATAAAGGTATTAAGTAGCCAAACTAAGCATGCTAAGTAAAGTAATGATGAGCAACTCATAGGCCTTTTGTCGTGTTCTTATAAGAGAACCTCGAGTATCCCGTTAATATGCATTTTATCTGTAACCTCTGGTTCTACCAAATTATCTTTTTTTTGGCAAGACGGGTCTAGAATCGTTGATGCCTTATTTCTGCATTCATATAAATTTTATTTATGTCTGGTTTCCTTAAAAATGTACAACAAAGGAGACCACAGGTCTCCCTATTTATGTACATTACAAGGTGACCTCTGGTCCCCCTTGTTTTGTAAAATATAAGTGAATTTAGGTCCACATAATGATTTAAAACATAGGGTGACATCTGACCCCCTATTGATGTATACGGTACCCTCTGTTCCCATTTTTGATGTACAATATATCTGACGTCTTGTATAGTATTAGGTGACCTCTAGTAACCTTTCTGTTGTACAATATAAAAGTAACCTTTAGTCTCCATAATGAAATTAAATATAAGGCGACCTTTGATCAACCTATTGATGTACAATATCAGTTAACCTCTGGTCCACCTATTGACGAACGTTAAAACTAAAAGCTCTGTCCCCTTACTGAAATACAATATCAGGTGACCTCTGGTCCCCCTACTGATGTACAAAAAATGGTGACCTCTAGTCCCCCTACTGATGTACAATATAAGGTGGCCTTTAGTCCCCCTACTAATGTACAATTTAAGGTGACATCTAGTCCACCTACTAATGTACAAAAAAAGGTGACCTCTGGCCCCCCTTCTGATGTACAATATAAGGTGACCTCTGATCCCCATACTAATGTACGATATAAGGTTACCTTTGGTCCCGTTATTGATGTAAAGTGTAATATTAGGTGTCCTCTGGTCCCCTACTGATATTTAATTTAAGGTGTCCTCTGGTCCCCCTACTAATGTACAATATAAGATGATCCTTGGTCCCCCTACTGATGTACAATATAAGGTCACCTCTGGTCACCCTACTAATGTATAATATAAGGTGACCTCTGGTCCCCTTACTGATGTACAATATAAGGTGGCCTCTGGCCCCCTACCGATGTACAATATAACATGATTCTTGGTCTCCCTACTGATGTACAATATAAGGTTACCTCTGGTCCCCTATTGATGTTCAATGTAAGGTGACCTCTGGTCCCCCTTCTGATGTACAGTATAAGGTGACCTCTGGTCCCCCTGCTGATGTACATTATAAGGTGACCTCTGGTCCCCCTACTAATGTACAATTTAAGGTGACATCTAGTCCACGTACTAATGTACAAAAAAAGGTGAACTCTGGCCCCCCTACTGATGTACAATATAAGCTAGGTTACCTCTGGTCCCCCTACTGATGTACAAGATAAGGTGACCTCTGATCCCCATACTAATGTACGATATAAGATTACCTCTGGTCCCTTTATTGATATAAAGTGTAATATTAGGTGTCCTCTGGTCCCCTACTGATGTTCAATATAAGGTGACCTCCGGTCCGCCTACTGAATGTACAATGTAAGATGATCCTTGGTCCCCTACTGATGTACAATATAAGGTCACCTCTGGTCACCCTACAGATGTACAATATAAGGTGACCTCTGGTCCCCTTACTGATGTACAATATAAGGTGACCTCTGGCCCCCTACCGATGTACAATATAATATGATTCTTGGTCTCCCTACTGGTGTACAATATAAGGTAACCTCTGGTACCCCTACTGATGTACAATATAAAGTGACCTCTGGTCCCCCTATTGATGTACAAATAAGATGACCACTGGTCCCCCTACTTAATTAGAATAAAAGATGACTTTTGTTCCCCCTTCTAATGTAAAGTGCAATATAAGGTGTCCTCTATTCCCCCTACTGATATTTCATTTAAGGTGACTTTTGGTCCACTACTGATGTTCAATGTTAGGTGACCTCTGGTCCCCTATTAATGTTCAATGTAAGGTGACCTCTTGCCCCCCTACTGATGTACAGTATAAGGTGACCTCTGGTCCCCCTGCTGATGTACAATATAAGGTGACCTCTGGTCCCCCTACTAATGTACAATATATGGTTACCTCTGTCCTCCCTATTGATGTAAAGTGTAATATTAGGTGCCCACTGGTCCCCAACTCATGTTCAATGTAAGGTGACCTCTGGTCCGCCTACTGATGTACAATATTAGGTGTCCTCTGATCCCCCTAAATGTACAATAAAAGGTGATCTCTGGTCCCCGTACTCATGTACAATATAAGGTGTTTTCTGGTCCCCCTACTGATGTACAATATAAGATGACCACTGGTCCCCCTTTTGATTTAGAAAAAAAGATAACTTTTGTTCCCTGTTCTAATGTAAAGTGCAATATAAGGTGTCCTCTTGTCCCCCTACTAACATTCATTTAAGGTGACCTCTGGTCTCCCTACTGATGTACAATATAATGTGACCTTTGGTCCCCCTACTTATGTACAATATAAGATGTCCTCTGCTCCCCCTACTTATGTTCAATATAAGGTGACATATGGTCCCCCTGCTGATGTACAATATAAGGTGATCCCTGGTCACCCTACTGATGTACAATATAAGTTGTCCTGTGGTCCCCCTACTGATATACAATATAAGGTTACCTCTGGTTCCCCTACTCATGTACAAGATAAGGTGACTTCTGGTCCCCCATATGATGTAGAACGGAAGATGACATCTGGTCTTCCTTTTGATGTACAATATAAGGTGACCTAACGGTCGCTCTAAAGAAGCACAATGTAATTTAAAAGTTACCTTCGGTCTTATTTATCAATGTTAATTTATTTATGTTACCTCTGGTATCCGCATAAAGATTATGGAAACAAGCGGAAGTCTATTATTGTGCATCAATAAAGATTTCATATTTCACAAATTGTAGTACATGAATGAGACAAAGGTAATCTTATGTTGTACATTATTACGATGTTACTGAAAGTTGTAAGTAGGCAATAATTTAAAATCATGGTATGTGTAGACTTATTTTTCAAATCCTCTCAAAAAAAAAGTTGCGACCCTAATTTTTTGACGGGGAAAAAGTGCAAAATTTCTCCGAATTCTCTAAATGTATGTAATTGGAATAGGATTATTCAACTTGCTTGTCTTCAAATACAGTATATATACACCAAAAGTAAAAGTAACAATTAGTGTATTTTTAATGTTTTATTTCCTTTTTTAATGTAGTTTTGATGGGTTTATGAATTTGATGTGTTCATTCCAGGGAAAGGGGAGGAGAACTTCATGCAGCCCCAAACTTCGCAATACAGGGGATACATCTTTGTAAGATAAATAAAATCAGGGA
The DNA here is from genome assembly GCA_003671525.1 of Saccostrea glomerata. NCBI lineage: Eukaryota > Metazoa > Mollusca > Bivalvia > Ostreida > Ostreidae > Saccostrea > Saccostrea glomerata. The sequence goes on along the minus strand of PRKT01000832.1, from coordinate 98,150 downwards.
CTTACGGCAAAAAGGATTAAAGTGATGAGGTCGCCTATTGAAGCATGACCTCATAAGGAAGACAAAGGAGACATTAAATAATTTATTAACAAATAATTATTCCATTATGTTAAAGGATTGGTGAAAAGTCCGAGCGAAATGAAAAGGTAGGGGGTGGTAGGGGGCAAAATCTTCACCCCCCCCCCCCTGCTTGTTAGAAATCTGCAAATGCAGAGACTGGACGTCGTTTATTCTGAGTCGCTTACTATTAGTAAGGAAATCAGAGGTTAGGCACTTTGTAATATAGATACTATAACCTTACATGGAATAATAAAATCATAGGGGAGACCACAGGTCACCCAACATAATTCATAACTTGAATGTTAAACTCTTATACATTATATATCTTAATGTTGTTCAGCAACCCCCTCCCCCTCTTTCTTTTCTAATACCCATCAGATGGTTATTCCCATTTACAAAAATAAATTTTCTGGATTTTTTTACACTGTAACAGCTTCTTCACAGTATTACGATTTATTCTATTTTCACTTTACGTATGCAACGCACTACATTTTGTAGCGGAGTAAACAGGCCCGATAGACGTGAACTGCTCAGGGGACCTAAGGTCCTAGTTGAGCGTACGTTTTATCCTTCTGCAAAGGGGGTGCTCCATGGGTGACAGGTTAATTCGTTGCTTAACAATTCAATCATTTCCCCCAGTGCGTCCAGCACGCACCAGACCTGCATGGGGATCATTGGCGCGACTGACCCAGGATCAGGCGCGGATCCAGGAATTGAAGTTAGAGGGGGTGCCAAAAGTAGGCAAGGGATCTGGGGGCCGCCTTGAGGCCCCCAGTGGGTCCAGGGCAAAGCCCTGGTGGGGACCCAGGGGGCGAAGCCCCCGGAAGCTCCTGGGTTCTAGAGATTTTGTAGGGTAAAAATAAGGTCTACTAATTAAGCCAAGTAGACATATTTACATTTTCTAGTCAAAACTGTAATTTACGTTAACTTTGACAATTTTAGGGGGGCGCCCCCTTTAAATCCGCCACTGAGGATAGACAAGAGTGGCGGAAGTTTGTTGCTGCCCTACACACCACAGGTTGTAAAGGACGATTATGATGATGAATGTGTCCTTAATAATTAATAAATTAATTTTATGTCTGTCTTTAAGACTGTTTGTAAAAAATAATAATGTATTAACAAGGGTATACTCTAGTAGACTAAAAACTCCAAACCACAAACAATCCTGAATAATTTTCGATTTTAACATTAAAAATCTTTAAAAGCCTTTTCTGAAGTGTTGCTGGCAGATTCGGCATGAGGGAGGTTGGGATCGGGTTAAGGAGGCCAGGATCGACCTCAAGGAATAACCGCAGACCCCCCCCCCTTTCAGGGCGGCCCTCAGATCCCTTGCATAAATCTTACGCCCCCCTAACTTCAATTCCTGGATCCGCCCCTGCTCATGAAACGAAATGAAATTCAGAAGAAAAGGCTTTCGTACCTTGCTTGTCGAATGTCGAAGAATTTTTGGTGTGGAATATTTTGACTGGGGTGCACCTCGCCCCCCTTTGGAAAAAAATTCCCGAGATCCGAGCCTGCCCTATGTATACAAGTACACGAGCAAAAGATTTGTGTGTTTAGATCCCCGATCTTTCCTGTATAAAACTTAAATCTTATTTAAATACAGCTTAAGAGACCGTTTGTAGGCATGCTATATGCATGCATATCACAAAACTCAGTTGGTTAAGGATCTATTTTAGCTTTGGGGCGAAATGACTTGCCACCCTTATAGCGCCCTCTTTCGTCTTAATATGCAACCTTGCATAATTTACAAATCACGAAAAACATTTCTTAATTTGACGAATCGCAAGTCTACGAATTACACGTGTTCATTGACATAACTTGCATTTACATTTATACACTTGTCAAGTTATGTTGGATAATTTACAATTAAAAAAATTATGAAAGAACAATTGACAAATTATGAAATTAAGATTTACAAATTACAAATTCAGGTTTACATGTGTACATTTTAATAATTACAGAGTTGGAGTTTTGAACCCGTTGGCTTTCCATAGGCAACATGCCACAAAAACAATAGAAAAAATAAAACTAGATATTTTATAAAACACCTGATAGAAAAAAAAAAGCTTGAGTATAAGTCCCGCTCAACAGTTTCTGTTTAAATATAATTATAAATCGATTAATTATTAGAATTATTAGGATTAGATCAGTTGTATCATTGAATTACGTTCAATGTTAATTAATATTGTTCGAAAAAAAATTCTGAGTGTGCTGCTTAGCTACAGTGTATGAACTTAATTTAAAAAATTTAAAATAAACAAAAACATGTACAAATTGAAGCTGCTTTTTAAAACTATTTCACATTAAAAATACGCTATTTCTTTATTTCCTTATGAAGCAATTTTGAAGTACTTTAAAAATAAAATGCGAAAATAACGTATAGCAACCAAGCCAAAAAGGCATTAGAAACAATACAAATATAGATATTATATAATACATTCTGATAGGAAAAGCTTGATTATCAGTCACGATCACAAGATACTGCTTAAAGCCGCTTGATCCGAAACAGGCACATATAATCTTACACAATAAAAGTACTACATAGATAATATATCAAAATAAAATTATCAGATTGATTTAATACTTTATAACAATTATCCTAGCAAGGAAAACATAGATCAAAAACTTTATTGACAAACAGAAGTTCCTGACGGGAAGTTAATATCCGTTGTGAAGTTAACTTTGAACAAAATAAATTTATCGGTTATATCTAAATTATATGAAGATAATTCAAACCCGTGTATTTTTTTCCATTTATAAAAACCTTATAGAAAAAATGGTCGGGTTTGTTCTTCATGAGATATACATGTAAGCGATAAACCTAATTTTTCGAAGGTGATTTCACGTGATATCAAGATAGGATTATTTTTTGTGTGACCTAACAAAAATTATTTCGCAGCACAGTTAAGGTTACAAAAAGGAGGCGGAGCCTAATTTGTACGGGAAAACTTTACTATGACATCATACACAATATACGTCATACAACATTTCTTTAAAATACCACAAAATGAGTTTATAAATCTGCTAATTTAACTAGTAAGAAATCATCAAACTACATAAAAACTTACTACAGCGTGTTGTTTCGTCGTTCGTTAAATCCCACATAACAAGTTATTAACAAGTCACTGATCGCAATACACTTGTCAATATGACGTCATTTCTTACAACGTGACGTAATTTGTATGCAGTGAGAGACAGATCAAGTAATATTTTCTCAACAAAATATGTATTCTCTAATTAAATAAAATATTATTTACAGATATTCTTTGGGCCAATAACTTGAATTTAATGTCTTATTCACTATTTTATAAATATATTTTCTGTACATTACGTATTTAATTGACACTGCCGTATATTTGTATGCAAGTCCATCGGAGGGTAATGTGGGGGGTCTTAATAAATCGATCTAGTGCAAGGGCATACACTCTATGGATCAAAGTAAGCTTTTACATTTCAACTAAAGAACGATTAAGGTATCTGAAAGTGCTGCGATCCTGATGAAATCTTAAAAACAATTTAATTAAATCAATATTTGATGCCGCTGACCAACAAAAAATATGGCATTCGGTCACACAAGTATAATTTTAACAATGAAATTGCAGAATTTAGACAGAATTTAGACAGGATCGCAGCACTTTTTAGAAACTACATTGCGTGTTGAAGATATTTATATACTAAACTTTGAAATTTAACTTGGTTATGCCCTTGCACTAGTGATATTTATATGTAACATCAATACTTCAAGTCAATATGCTAAAATCGCGCGACTGCCGCATCACGTGACTAGTCTAAATATAAAATATAATCGTCCTTGATATATAGTTATTAATCATAATTACAATTATCCGATATAAATAATGTACTAAAAATAATCGCCATCCCGATTACGAACACATTTTTCAATACAAATTTTAGTCGATATTTCCTTTGCGCGCCTTAACTGTATTGTGTTTTTTAAACAAAAAAATTTTTAAACAAAATTTTTCGAAGGTGATTTCACGCTTTAAAGCCGCTTGGTCCGATTCTAATCGCAGAAAAATATATTCGCTTTTCTTCTTGAAAAATAATTGTCCATAAATTATTTCAACTTTTGTCAAATTATATCCCCAAAGTCTTTTTCTTTTTAAAGATATCAAAATTTAAAAGTTAATAAAATAATTTTTGTTAGGTCACACAAAAAATAATCCTCTGTATACACTGCGTGAAATCACCTTCGAAAAATTAAATTTATCACTTACATGTATAACTCATGAAGAACGAACCCGAGCATTTTTTCCACAACAAAGTGTACACGGACAATATTCTAGTCTTCGTTACTAAACTTCCTTTTTAAAAAATCTTTAAAAATATCTGATTTTCCTTTATTCTGTAAATATGCATATTAATATAAAAATTACTATGGATTATATTCAGTTAATTTCTTAATTTCTAAAAGATATATCATGACTTAGGATTCTACTAATGGAAAAAAAAAAATACTCGGGTTTGAATTCTCTTCATAATTAGATATAACCGATAAAAGTATTTTTTCAAAGGACTTCAAAACAGATCTTAACTTCCCGTCAGGAACTGCTGTTTGTCAACAAGGTTTTTGGTCTATGTTTTCCATGTAAGGATTGTTGTTATAAACTATTAAATCAATCTTAAAATTAATTTTTATATATCATCTATGTAATGACATACTTTTATTGTTTAAGATAATATGTGCCTGTTTCAGATGAAGCGGCTTTAAATATATTTCTTTCAATAATAAAAATAATTACCGGTAATATTAAGCATAAATATGATCGGGTTTGGCCAATAACAGTTAATTCGATATTCCCTATCAGTTATCCGGCAATTTTTAAAATTTGCTCACACATGACTTTTTGTACTATCTTGTTTTCTATGCGATGTCTGCTTTCATGTAAAATTAATTTTCAAAACATTTTTAACAGATCTAAAAACATTTTTCTGATGAATTGTTATTGAGATGCAAAGTAATTTTACCTAAATAAGAAGTTTTTGTCACCTAGATGTGGAAGACCATCCTTTACGTACGAACAATTCTAGAATAAGGAAACGGTCGATAAAGGATGCTTTCTTCTCTCCGATGTTTTTTGAGGCACATGAGGTACATGTTTGCTTTTCTCCCAATAAGTATTGTTCAAATAGAGTTTGAACTTGATTACTGATCGTTATTTTCATATTTATCATACATACGAGCTGATAAATTCTCAATTTTGGTTCATAGGTAGGTAATTCCCAGAAATTTACAGCATACATTATGTATATGATGAGTTTTTTTTTCCAGAAATAAGGGAAAATTGTCCTATCAGGTATGTATGTCTTGTCCCCATCTACCCCTATCAAAATGATATACACCTTGATTTTTTTAATGGACCCCTGTTTGATCCATCTAGGTTTTGTATAAAAATATTTCAGGAATGTTTTTTTTTTAAATTTTTTGTGAGTTATTGTGCAAATCACACAGACTTGTCACGTTGGCATATATGCCGTGTGCGATTCTCTGTACAGATCCCGTTATGTAAAAAAGGTGCAATTTACCGCTTAAAATTTTCAGCGCACGATTTGTGGTTTATTTCTCTGCTTTTCAGCATATTGCATAATTAATAATTTCCATTTCCAAACTCTAGGCATATTTTATAACCAATTGCAACCTGTATATTTTATCCAACTCCTGATCCTTTATAATCGTCTTGGCAGACCAATACACTCGCGTGTTGTGCTTTTTCTTCCTTGCGACAAAAAATTCAAAAACAAACGTTTTTGGACTACGTAGACGACTTTAACCCCTTCAATGGCAAAGATTTTAAGCATTTCTAGACAAATTGATATAAAGAATTTAATGCATTTTTTCGGGTATTTCTTGTAATTTTTGTATATACCAATGTATGTATATTCTAAACGCAGGTATCGTGTAATTTCTGAAAATGATTATAAAAATATCATCAATATGGCAATTAAAATACACCATAATCATGCTGGAATTTCCTTTTATTCAAGAATGAGTTTTATTCTAGGGAATTTTTTTTGTTAGTTTAATATATTTACAAATATTTTATTGTTGTGTTGAAAATTATGGGCATGTTGTACATTTTTCTTTAATACCAATTTTAAGCATTTTGGCAAGATGGGCTGGGGTTGGGAGGTAATCACCAGAATTTAGCATTTTTACATATTACGTGTTACCACCCCATTGACTTTGATAATGGCAAAATTGCTGAAATAGTGCCCAAAGTTTAAAGCCGCTTGATCCGAAACAGGCACATATAATCTTACACAATAAAAGTACTTCATTACATAGATAATATATCAAAATAAAATTATCAGATTGATTTAATACTTTATAACAATTATCCTAGCAAGGAAAACATGGATCAAAAACTTTATTGACAAACAGAAGTTCCTGACGGGAAGTTAATGTCCGTTGTGAAGTTAACTTTGAACAAAATAAATTTATCGGTTATATCTAATTATGAAGACAATTCAAACCCGAGTATTTTTTTTTTCCATTCATAAAAACCTTATAGAAAAAATGGTCGGATTTGTTCTTCATGAGATATACATGTAAGCGATAAACCTAATTTTTCGAAGGTGATTTCAAGTGATATCAAAATAGGATTATTTTTTGTGTGACCTAACAAAAATTATTTTTTTAACTTTTGAATCTTGATATCTTTTAAACGGAATAGAATTTGGGGTATAATTTGACAAAAGTTGAAATAATTTATGGATGATTATTTTTTAAGAAGAAAAGCGAATATATTTTTCTGCGATTAGAATCGGACCAAGCGGCTTTAAATCAAGCTAGAAAAAAACTGGTACAACCAATAAAAAAATCTGTATAATGATTTAATCATAATCATTTCCTTTTTTCCAATGGTACAAGAATTATTCTGACATTTACAGTATTGACGAAGATATGAATGTTTAAAACGATATTTGATACAATTTTCTCTCTCATTCAATTAATTTGAAATTTTATTATCTACCGAGTTTCTTTAAAGATTACACACAGGTACTCTAGGGGAGATTTTTTTGTAAACAATTTTTGAAAATCATATTAAAACATATCTTATTCAAAATTATTGGAAAATTTAAACGTAATACTTTCAATCATTGATACTAAATAACCTCAATAGGCAAACCATAACACTTGGTAGGGTCATATTGAGCACTTGTATGACAGATTTTAAGGTCAAACGATACGTTCCCCAAATTTCTGTTTTGTAATGTCTTCATAATGTATGAAAAATATACAAAATTTTAATTACTTTCTGATTTCTAAACCGATTTCTAATTGTTTTTAAAAATGTGATTTTGTCAAACTAAGTTTTTTCTCCTAAAGTATTATATAAGAAATGCCATCATCTTGCACCTCGCATAAATACTTGGTAATGTACCTCAATTTTTGGTGAGTAAACATGTTAAAGTATCAATTCTTCAATGACAAAAACTTGGAAAAAATTATACATTATTGAGAAACGTCTCGTCTGTCCTTAATTTAAAAACCCTTTACCAATACTGAAATAATCTTATAAATTTAATTATTTTATTACAAAAATATAAATCATTGGGAAATGTTTTAGCCATATATTAAAAGAGATTTTAAACTTATATTGGTAAATATTTTACGAAAGCCGGTAAGTGCTAGTTATAGAAAAATACTTTATTTGGCGACCGCTAAATAATTACTAGTTTCTGGTAGCCTCCACACGAAAAATCTGGCAACCGCAGGAAAATTATTTTGCGGCCACCAGATAGTTACCTAACGATCGCCAAATATTTATCTGGTTGCCACCAGAAAGAACTACAAACTCTTACTCTTGATTCCCGCCTACATTTTGCACTCATTAAATTCAATATTAATGGCAGTTTTGCCATTAAATCTTTGTTTAACACAAAGAACAGTTCTATGGTAATTGGTTAATCATTTTAATTCCAGCGCTAGATAGTAAATCATCATTAATTCCAGCTCTTGAAAAAAGGGGGGTAGACGATATTTTCTAGATCTTTCAAGAATAACCATTTTTGAAATAGTCTTAAATATGATAAAATGTATCTCATATCTTTTCGTATGTTTTACGCAAATAAATAAAACATATGTTAATTAATAAAATACAATTATTGAGTTGTAAATAGCTTTAAAATTGGTGAAAAATCAGCATTTTTTTTTTCGTTTTTTGTCTATAAACATATGTTCCCTCCCGTGAAACACAAACAGCTTTAGCATAAATTTGTCAAATGACAGTTCATATTACCTGTAAAAAAGAATTGTTGTTTCACCCCTAAGAAAAAAAAAATACTATAGTTAACTATAGTTAACTATAGTTTACTATAGTTAACTATAGTTATAACTTTGACACTTTGAAAATTTTGATTTACTATAGTGATAACTTTGACACTTTGAAAAACTTTGACAAAAACTTTGACACTTTGAAAAATTTTGGCGAAAACCTTGACACTTTGATTTACTATATTAACTATAGTAAACTATAGTATATATTGTATTTTTTTGTTAGGGACGGGGGGGGGGTGGAAGATGTTTAGAAAATATTTTCCGTTTTCCGTTTTTTTCTATAGTGAAAAACACAAGTTTTACCAAAATAAAAGAGTTATCTCTATTTAGTATCCCAAATAAGTAATGTTTTATGAAAATTCATATGAATATCTATAAAAATTTTGAAAATCAATCGAATATGTCAACTTTTGAGAACTGACTTAGAGGTAGGCGGGAGAACAATACTATAGTTCGTAGTTCTTATATGGCGGCCACAAGATAAGTTTCTAGCGGTCTCATTTATTTATGTTGCGGCTGCAAGATAAATTTTTGTTTCTACTTTGCACCTACCCACTTCCGAAAATAATGCTTCTCGATGGCTTCGAAATTTTGTTTGAATGATAAAAATTTCGGCTGACGTTTCTCGGTCTCGGAAGTTATCCTGAAACATTTCTTAAATACAGTCATAACACTTTCCAAGAAGTACTCTTTATTTGGTAAATATATTTTTGCTTATAATCAGTGGTCTGATTTTCATCGAAAATGTTATTTCTTCGTGCGAATAGATATACAGCGCTCAATTGTTCGTCAACTCATTGTTAAATACGATATGAAAAGTTAGAAATGAATATTTTTTTTAAAAGGACACAAAAATTATCAATATATTTGAAATCACCTAAAAGAGGAAGAGTTACGTCTGAAAGTCTAAAAATGATGCAATAATTAGTCTAATATTTGACAAACCTGAGAAATGATGCAATGATAGTCTAATACTTGACAAACTTGAGAAATGATGCAATAAATAGTGAATGTTTTAATTACCTGGAAAATAAGCATCTATCGCGCGCACATTCAATGAATTCTGGTGAAACCTGGTATAATAGAAAACACTTATCGGTTTATTTTAAATATTCACGTCCATATAATTTGTAGCCAATAACATTTTAGTTGGATATCATTACGTAATAGGAATACTTTAAACCCCTCCTAGTTTCTAGCTTAATTTTGACCAACTCAGAGCAATCCTGGGTTTTCCGCGTCGGGCTTACTTAAAGATAAATATATTCTTGAAATTGTCGGATACTAAAGAAATAGAGAAGATGTCACTGAAAGACGACCAAGTGAATGAAGAAGAGGAGGATATAGTCAACCCATGGGAAGTCTCCACTCACTCCGCTAAAGGCGTGGACTACGATAAACTCATTAGTAAGTCATGCATTTTAGTCCTTTTAATTTTCTTTGTAATTTTCGGTGAACAAAGTCACAAAGACTATTTCATTTCTTTGGAATTGTAGGGAAGTTTGGAAGCACTAAAATAGACCATGCTTTGATAAAGAGAATAGAGAATTTAACCGGACGACCGGTCCATCATCTTCTCAGAAGAGGAATTTTCTTCTCTCAAAGGTAGGCTGAGGCATACATTGATCGAAAGACTGTCTCACAGCTGATAAAAAGCATTGATATTATAAGTTTTGCATTATCATGTAAGACGGTTGATCCAAAAATAATGTCAAAAACTGTTATAAAATCCTTTTGAAAGTTATCAAGTAAATTTCATACACTAGTACTTCTATCTTTTGTATATTTATCTAATATAGATTTAAATTTTTATTCCAATATTAAATTCAGATACTAAAAATACATAAACTTAAAATAATATTGATAATACAAAACGAAGACAAAAGAAAAATATTAAAATGCTTTAAAAATGTGGAGGATCTAAAAATAAGTAACAAAAAGTATCCTCAAAATGATGTAGTTAAAATAATCATCGAGTCGAGGAAAACTTAATGATGTACGCGTTTATCTTATTATTTAATCAGTATTCTATGTAATTTAACAAAATATAGCAGCAAAGATTTAAAACAGAATGAGTTATTAACTATAAGATTTTGTTCATAATAATCGTTTATAAAAGATTTTAAAGCAGTTTTTACTTTTCTTTAGGATAAATCCTCGAACAGTAAGATAACATGACCATTCTGTTTTATGAATTTAACACACGTTTAGCCCCTAAAACTTATCATTTAAGTCATAACAAATGGTTAACTGAGATATCGAAGAAGGAAATAATAGCTATCACTTGATACTTCTTATATATTTTTGGCACTTCACAAAACTTGATCAAAATTAATACCAGGAAAAAAATTAAATCATAATAGTCATGGACAAGAACTCACTTTAAAATTATAGCATTTAAAAATGCATTGAAAACGACTTTTAAAAAAAGAAATTATACTTTAAAAATAAAATAGATTCTGGAAAACGTTTTAAGTGTTTGGTTTTTTTTTTGTGTGTGTCTGAGGAATATTGGAAAATAAGCTATTTCTTAAAACTAGTAAAATATACCCTTCAACATATAATTTGATTTCTGAGTTAAATTTTAAGAATGACATCCGATCCATGCACGTTCCAAACTTTTTATTCCGCAGGGATTTGGAGACGATCTTGAACGTATACGAGCAGAAAAAGCCTTTCTACTTGTACACTGGTCGAGGACCGTCGTCAGAGGCAATGCACATGGGACACCTCATTCCTTTCATTTTCACTAAGTATATGTTTCAATACACCCAACCTGTCACTATACATGTAATAAATAATGAAATTGTAAAGAATTTATTTAATGATATCGATATTGTAGTTAATTCTCAATGTTACAATTCTGTACATCAAGGTGGCTGCAAGATACATTTGACGTACCGCTGGTCATTCAACTTACTGATGATGAAAAGTTTCTGTGGAAAGACCTGACATTGGAACAGACCAACCACTTAGCGTTTGAAAACGCTAAGGATATTATAGCATGCGGTTTTGACGTGGAAAAGACCTTCATCTTTAGTGATCTTGATTTCTTAACGTATGCAAAATTTTCATGTCCTTGAAAAAATGTGTCGATATTGTATTCTTACCTTCTGTATTGTTTTACATTTAACGTAACATACTGATTTCGAATTTTGCATCTTGTATTATCTTTTATCCTCTTTTTCTGGACTTTTAAATCAATCCCTCAAAATTTATATTTATATTTCACTTATAGGAATTTTCATAACATATTAACACATTTAATTGCTCTCGATATTCTTCTCTTCGTGAAAAACACCAGACACCAATTAGGAAACACCAGGATTATGAAACACCTTAAGCTAAAGTCAAAATCCATAGGTTGTACTCAAACGATGAAAAAGTCAAATATACAATAATGAAAATATTTGTCAATATTGCTTCACAAAACCGTTGTTATCTGGAAATTTAGAGTTAAATTCAATTATTAATACATATTTACGAGAATTTGAAAAATTATCTTAGGTCTAATTCTGTTTTATGATCCTGGTGCCAGGTCTCGTCATCTTGAAAATAAAAAAGGGACCAGAAAACAGTTGGCATGTGTTTCCATCTTATGGAAGTTGAATAATTGGTCTGAAGTTATAAAAAAAAATCCTCTCAAAACACAGACACACAGACACAAAAATAAACCATAAAACAAAGTAAGGGAAAATTATCTCAATTTCAAGTGGTTAAAACTTAAATATCTCTTTAAAAAAAAAAACTAATGAAATGGGTCAGAAGATGTTGAAAACTTGACCAATACACGGAATTAAGGTGCGACCCCAACAAAAATTTTAAAACTGGAAGGTTATTTAGATGGGAGAGTAAGCAGAGTTTCAAACCATATGTAGGCATTTTATTTGAAAAATGTTGATTTGTCAGTATCTGTCTCTCAGATACTAATAACTAGACTTATATATTGATATTAGGCAAATTAAGAAATCTAGCATCAATATTCAGACTTTAACATTCAAAAAGGAACAAATTTATAAAAAAAAAACTTTAATGTAAATTCATATTAATTTATTACTTTTTCTCAATAGGAACAGTCCTGCGTTTTACAGAACAATTTGCAGAATCCAGAAACTAGTGACGTACAACCAGGTGAAGGGGATCTTTGGATTTACGGATAGTGACAGTATCGGGAAAATAAGCTTCCCGGCTATTCAGGCTGCCCCCAGCTTTAGTTGTATGTTTCCGGAAATATTCAATGGAAGATCCGATATCCCATGTCTTATTCCATGTGCAATTGATCAGGTAAAACGAACAATCTATCTATTGGAATGTAGTGTATTACAAGAATCATGTTGTTTACAGTTTTTTCAGTAAAATGTTCACGATAAAGATTTTTGTACATAAAAATTATAAATAGATACTTTCTTATCTACATATTTTCTATAAATTTCAAACTTATATGAACAGATATAATTCTATACTTGTAGGATCCTTATTTCCGAATGACTAGAGACGTAGCTCCTAGGATGGGTTGTTTAAAACCTGCCCTCATTCATTCTACGTTTTTCCCAGCTTTGCAAGGAGCACAGACTAAAATGAGCGCAAGCGACCCCAATTCGTCAATATTTGTAACAGACACGGACGAGGAGATAAAGGATAAGGTAACTCTGTTTGGTTAAGTTGTCTATTGCTCAGTGTTGCAGCTTGTACTTAATTTTGCATCTATGACGAATTTTTGGTTAATGTTATTATCACTAATTAAATAATGGGGATGTCCTGTTCAAGCTGAGAGAAATAAGAGAAGAAAATTCTTATGAATTCAGATTAACAAGTATGCCTTTTCCGGAGGTGGCGCCACTGTAGAGGAACATAAAACCAAGGGAGGGAATTGTGAAGTAGACGTTTCATACCAGTATCTTACTTTCTTTATGGAGGATGACCAGCGACTGGAGGAAATTCGCATGGTAATTTCTAGAGCTTCCTCAGTGCCTAAAATAAAATATAAATTCCTTATTATTCAAAACTCAACAAGTATTCTCAATCCGTGTTATGTATAAAAAACTGCATCTTAATCATTCATCTACTTTTTACAGGCTTATACAAGCGGCGAATTAATGACGGGGTCTTTGAAGAAAGAACTGATAGATATTTTACAGAAAATGGTCGGTGAACATCGTCAAAGGAGGGAAGCTGTCACTGACGAAGTTGTCAGGCAATTCATGAAACCAAGAAAACTTAAATATGACTATCCTGCCCTATGAAAGGATCCCCGTACACAAATACACAGTGGAATGCTTGTGACCTTTTTTTTTCTTTTAGAATGTTTAATATTGAAAATTTGTTTACGTTGATTTTTGTTCATTCTGGAAAAAAATATTGTAAATAATTTCATCCAATAAAGTGTTTGCATATTGATTCTCTCATGTTAGAAAAAACATAAAGCGCAGACACAACCATTTGAATTGATTGTTGAAATACAGTGCTTTACATAATATGAAGATAGCAGTAATCGTGGCTCAAAAGTCCATTGAATTAATAAGATCGAGGATAAACAAACATGAAAAAAGCTCTCTCATTGATGAAATTATTTGTATCGAATCAACGGGGCAAAGCGAAATTTGTATACAGATCACGAGGGCAAATTTTGCTTACAAATCAGGGAATATGATGACAGTCGTCCCATTGAAGAATAAAAATTGTGTACCAGACACTATTATAGGATCTTTCATTTCGAGTTCAAAAGTATATTTTGAATCAATGAGAACGGCGACGATAAAAAACAGCGATGATATCATCCAAAACTACAGAGAATGTAATTCTTTGAAATTACCAAGTCAGGGGCCCAGGAAAATCTGCAGGTGAATTCGGATGCCTAGAAAGAATAAGCGCCCCCTGTTCATTTGTCAGACCTGCCATAAGCAATATAAATTGATTAAGTAATGGGATACACAGATATCACGGGAAACACATAAGATACTTGTATGTCACCTTTTCGAGTTTTCTCTTTTTAATGCAAATTTTAATCAATTTAACAGAGCATTTCCTTCAAATCACCTGGAGCACAAGCTTGCCTGTCAACAAAATTAATATATTTCTTACAGCAATATCAGATGCATCTTATGTAGAAAAATCTCAGATAGGCAAGCCTGTGTTCTCTGTTACCAGAAGTGATTGATTGATTGTACATTGTTTAACGTCCCTCTCGAGAATTTTTTACTCATATGGAGACGTCAACATATGCCGGTGAAGGGCTTCAAATTTTGACCTTTACTCGGCAATCAGGGCCATTGAGCAGTGAGGGATGTTTATCGTGCCAACGCCTGCTGCATGCTGACATGGGGCCTTGGTTTCTAAGGTCTCATCCGAAGTACCCGAAGTGAAAAGTATCTCAAACTGGTCGACAATTCATCACAATAGAGGAATTCGGGAAAACCGGTACTTATTCTGCTCTCTCTTGTGGTCATCATGTAAGCTTTGAATAACAATTAATGGTGGTTTTAAAACAAGGATCAATTAATGTTATTAACAATAAGCTATCACGGTTTTAACTGTGTTCTTTTTATCATCAAATAGGGGCCAGATACAGCCGTTACCATACCTTGCCCTTAAGTTTAAAAAAAACCCAAAGGCGTAACAATCGAGATAAAATAAAAGTCAGCCAAAATACGACCGTATCTTAGGTTACATTTTACTTAATAGGTAATTATAAGGACCATAGAACTTACAAAATGCTGACTTTAAATGAGAATGTTGAATCCCTGAAACCTCAACCAATATCTTAGTATGCTGTCTCGGTTTCAAAATTTATCCTCAATATAGTATGCTCCCGAGTAGCGAATAAGTTGCGAGACGTATTGGATTCCAAACTACATAAAATCCATACAAACAGAGATACATAGCGGGTTCCGGTAAATGTTCAACCAAGCTTCTTTCTTTATTCCTCATTTAGATATTCACAGTAGTGAAGGAGAACCTTCAAGAGTACTTTGCAACAATATGTTCGAGAAGTGATGTAATCAAATGTGGATACTTACAAATTCCAAGGAACGTTTTGGAAATTTGAAATCACACGATTTCACCAAAATCGACAGCTTAAAAACTTTCGACTTTTCAACTTTATTCACACCCACCATTTCCCACCATAAATCGTCCAGGTTTTTCTGATATCATTTACAGCTGCTATTTAAAAAAATGGAACTAATTAATTTATTAAGCTTTTTGTCATTTGCAAAATTATTTTGTTAAAAAACATTCTGGTTGTACACACAGATACTCTGAAGTTGACATTAAAAAGATGTTTGAGTTTCTGATTGACAATATCTAAGTAGGTTTTTTTAGACCAAGCGTCTTCCAACAATCTATTGGAATTACAAAGGGTACCAACTGCGTCCCGTTATTAGCAGACCTATTTTGGTATTCACATGAAGCAGAAGAAAAAAACAATCTGTGTCCTTCAACACTAAATTTAAATATTTATATATCGACGAGGTATTGTCAATAACCAACGGTAATTTCCATTCCTATGTCGATACAATATATACTGGTGAGATTCAGATAAAAGATAACAAAAATTTTGACACATTCGTTTCATGTTTTGATATTTTACTTGAAAAAGACGTTAGATAAATAGTAATCATACACCCAAGCTCTATGATGAATGTGATGACTATGACTTTTCGATCGTCAACTTCCCTTACTTATGCAGCAATATACTTTCATCATCTGATGGTCTGGAAAGAATTTATGTATTTAGTAACGACACTATATATGGTTTATCAATAAAACATTGTCAATATATATACATTTCGTGTCACTTGCCACAGCAAGAGTACTATAAAACTTTCTGAATAACAGAAAATAAAGCACTTAAGTGAGGAAAAAAAAGTAATAATAGAAAAATTCCAGTATTTTGATCATTATTGACACCTGCTATTTAAAAAAAATATAATCCATAAATTTACATACGTTATCATTGGTCATATGCCAAAAGAATAAAAAAAACTTAATCCGATTGCACAAGTACTCTGAAGTTGATATAAAAAGATACCTTAGTTCTTGATTGACAGTACATCGTCGATATATCTAATTGTCGAGTTGAAGGCCACGGCAAATGTTTTCCTCTTTCTAATATGGTGTTGAATGACTTGTCCTCCAAAATTAAATCTACAACGATATTGTCAATCATAAACTTAATCATCTTTTAATATCAACCTCAGAATATTTTTGACCGTTCACGGTAGCTCAGTCGGTAGAGCGCTCGCCCTGTCATCGGAAGGTCGTGAGTTCGAATTTTGGCCGCGACTGACCTGAGTCGATAAAAAATGGGTGGCGATTGTAACTTTGCCTTTCATTCGGAACTTGAAGTGAAAGTTGCGGGTCCTTTGGATGACACCTTGAAAATCGAGGCCCCTTGTCACGATAGACATTTCCACAATGAAGATAAATTAATGCTCAAAAGCCCTGAGTGCCGAGTAAAGGTCAAAATGTGAGGTCCTTCCCCGGTACATGTATACTGTATGGTGAAATCTTCATGAGGACGTAAAACAATATATAACAAATACATGTAGAATATTTGAGTGTACATTCAAATTATTTTTCAACTTTTTTAAACTTTAATTATAAAGAATGAAATCAGCTGTTTTATGCAAAAATCTAATCAATTACAGTATCTTTACAAATCTGTACGAAATATAAATGGATTTCGAATTTGGTCCTTAAAACACATGCTGTTTTCCCTCAGAATTAATCATTTTAATTCTAAAACTTTATTTTAAATCATTGAGACCTTAGCCATTGTAGTGTGCAGTACGTACTTTCAGAGACTTTGATTTGTACAAAAATATTAAATTCAAACAAATTTACCTGTGATTTCATTAGCGGTATGGACCATAAGGGTATTTAGGACCATTCATTTTGACAAATATACCATTGTCGTCTAAATTTTATGGACAATACTCGTACACTTTATAGGAATGTTGATAGCTTCCTTTTTTTTTTACATTGAAAAATAACTATATTGATAAAATCTGCAACTATCACCACACAGATTTTATTTAAAACATCGATCGAGCTTCAAAATTATAATTTTATAACTCTTTTCTTTGGTCTGTTTTAAATCACATAAAACACGAATTGTATTCACGTGTCCTTAACATCGGGTTTGTGTGTGTATTTTTTCTGAAAACCAAACAAAATGATTATGAACCATGCCTAATGGATATAAAATCGCGTTTACAGAGTTCACATGTGAATAATTATTTCTTTGATAGACATTTGTTTTGTTAATATTTTGCATAATGCTAAAATATTGTATGGAATGTCGAGTGCTTCAATATGTCATTTACTTCATTTAAAATCATATTTGATCTTTTTTAACTAACGCATGTTTAAAGTTTGAAAAACTATTCTTCATATATATGTTTCATTCTGAATTATCAACTTCCAAATAAAAATATTGCAATATAAAAAAAAAAAAATTAAAAATGAAGATTTTTTTCTGCAATGTAATAATTGTAATAAATTTTCATTTGCGTAGCAAAGTGGTTGTATTAAATATCCGGCCAGTGCTGCAAATTGAGTTGTATAAACAAATTCGTTTGGTCTCGAAAATTCTTCCTAAATGTGGGGGCCGAAGGAAATGTGAAACGCGAAATGCATTTTTTTCCTTCGAATTTATTCCTAGGTTTTATAAGCCATGCGCACATTTTAAAAAATATGATTCCGCTGAAAATGAATCATATTTACCGTGATAAGGTTTCCGAAAGTGAAACAGCTGACTGAATTCCAATTGATGTCACCTTCACCTTCACCCATCCCTTGACTTCCGTGGATGTCGTTGGGGCACCTTTAAATTTGAAGACCAATTGAAGTATAGAAAGACAAACAATACCCCCCAAAAAAGCTGAAACACAAGAGACTAAAATTACAGGGTCTGGTCTTTGTTGTTAGATCGATCTTTCTTATTTCATTATTTGGAAACAGATAACAACTGACAACACAAAAATCCAACTAAACATTCCCTAATGACTTTTATGTAACACAATGCAAGTTTCAGTTTCTGTTAGGAAATAAGCACATTTTATTGATATTCAACTTTGAATTTTAAGTACACTTTTGTCAGAAAAATCCCTGCCTTGTAAGAGTTATAGTGCAAATGCAAACATCTTCAGATTCTTTTGAGTTAAGAATTTAATTAAATATCTTTTCAAGTGTTTATTTTGAATGGTTATTGGAAATTTTCCGCTTAAAATGCTAGGTTTCATCACCAACTTGAGATAAAATGGTTTTATTTTTCTTTACTGATCGTAAATGTTTTATTTTTTTTATTACGAAAGTTTTTATTTTAAATGTATGCACGGTTTTGATTTAAACATTCTAAAAGTTTTATTCCAAATAGAAGCAGAACTTTAAAAAAAAAAAAATTAAGAGAGTAAAATAAAGTTCTATAAGTAAAAATTATTACTTGCTTCTGATTTGCATGTGAATTTATTTTTTTTTTCAAAGACGGCGCAATTAGAATTCTTTGTCCAATGACAAAGTGCATCAATTTACATATTAGTCATCACCCTTGCATATCTGTAAGGGGGATTCCTTTCGAAGATTCAAGAATTAATTCATGCAAATTAATATCCAGAGCATTTTATTTGTAAAATTATGTATGATTTCGTAAAAATATTTTGTCCGTTTATGTTATAATCGTTACCCAAAACTTTCGTCTGATTTTGAAACTGCAAGAGCGAGTAAACAATTACATGTAATAATACCTATATACAGCTCAACGCACTTTTTAAACTCATGCACGTGGTTTTTCATCACGTTGTTATAACGCTAGTATGAGTAACAAGGCAACAAAGTGATTTATAACTAATTAATTTGATTTGCTTTTAAATCATAACTTAGAACATAATTTCCACATAATAATTGTCTTGCCTAAACACAAAAACAAAGCAGCTCATGTAATTTCTGTATTTGTATTATTGAATCTTAAGCGAAAGATGATAAATATATATTTATTATTATAACAGTAACTTGATCCGAAGGGTCGTATTACGTCGAGTTGACAGGCGCGGATCATCAGATCTAACGAGACGCGAAGCGTCGAGTTTGATCTGATGATCCGCGCCTGTCAACGAGACGTGATACGGCTTTTCGGATCAAGTTACTGTTATAATGATAAATTTATTATATACCCCTTCATATCTACAATGAAGCGCATTGAAGTGGTAAAATTTTCCGTTTGGATGGAACGTTTTGAGATATCTTTAGACACGCCCATTTCTTTAGAAAGGAAAAATCGGTCAAACGATTCAATCGAATACTTGTAGAACAGGTATTCCATAAATATAATAGCCAATCAAATTGACGGTCTACATAAACACCGAGTAAGCACATGTTCGACTGATACATGTGTTATGCTAACTCCAATAAACATGATAAAATCATAATTATGTACAAATTCGTTTTAATACGTGTTTCTACAGAAGCGGGACTTTATATATAGCTTTTTATTATTTAAAAAATCTTCATTTCAGTGTAACTCATGTTGCTTGTCGCGGAAAGTGGGGTGTCCTAAAACATTACGACGAATAATTCTTTCTCTTTTCTAAAGAAATGGGCGAGTCGTTATGTTATAATTGACGTTCAAAACATGACTCAGAACGTTTCATCCAAATGGAAAATTTTACCACTTCAATGCGCTTCACTGTAGCAAAATATAGCAAAAGGAAACTTAATAGATCAATTGCATAACATTTATCCATAAAACAAAGCATAATAACAAGGGACTTTTTAACGCGCAAGAAAAATAACGTCATATTTCTGCGTACTACGTCATCAGTTTCAGAGAGTGGTGATATGGATTCAGAAAACAACATGTTGGTGATCCGGAAAATCGGATCACGACGTCACGTGATAACGTAAATTCAACAGTAAAATTGGGTGATACACATTAGGTATATAATAATAGTATTTATTGTCCTATCTCTGAGCATGTTATCTTTATACAACGTTGTCATTTCTCGGTGATGCATTTCTACAAAACCAAGACGAGTACGGAAGATGTGAAATTATTTAGAAAAATACTCCACTAAAAAGTCAGCTTGAAATTAATAGTATCAAAGAAAGCTCTATTGATTTTTTTATTTGTTTTTTTATTTTTAAATATCTATTGAAGAATCACATAGATATCACACCATACCATTTTTTAATAAAGTTCCCTTTAAAACATCGACGCTGAAAACTAACGATTAATGATTTTTTTTTAAGAATATACATGTATACCTTTGACATTAGATATTTATTAAATATTAAGGCTATGTCTCGTGCTGAAGTTTGATTATACTAAGTTTTATTGAAAGAATTATGTGACCTTAACTTATGTGAAAAACCATGTAATTTTAAAAAGTGCGTTGAGCTGTATATATTCTTAAAGGAAAAAGAAACGTAGGGTAGCATAATATTCGAAAATAATTTAACCGCATGAACGAAAATTACGAAAATTGGTCAGATGAGAAATTTAATTACTATTCACCAAAATTAGTGTTCAGAATTACTCAACCGTAAAAATGTATGACGCCAACGCTAAAAAGTCCAAAACACGTGCAATTTGATCAGGTCGAGTTTGTCAAGAATTCTTATTGCACCATATGATGCACCTGAGGTACACACATAGTTTTTTAATATTTAGAGACGATATAAATTTCTTGCAATCTTGGTACAGTTTACGGAAGTTCCATGGGGTCTGGTTTTCAATTTGCCTATTTAATGAAAATGAAAATAAAAACAACGAGTAACTAAGCAGTTTCATGGAATAAATCCCCCCATAAATTTTGTTACCTGTTGTCAGAGAGGGCCTGGGATGGTTTTTGATCAACCGTGACGATGACGTTAACGCGAAACAGAGTTATGTTACGAGAGTGTTTTTCGTCCTGCTATCTCTTACATAGCCACCTTACTACCACAAAAAAGGCCATTTATATAGTAGACAATTATAATCATTATAATTGCACGAAAAATGAAAAACAATTCCACTATTTGGTTTTTGAGCCGGTGTAAAGACGAATAATGACCCCCATCGAATAATGACTCCCTGTTGATTAAAGCTGAAATTTTTAGGGGGCAAAAAAAATTGGATAAAGAAGCATATTTGCCAAAATGCTCACCTTAGCTTATTTGGAATAAATTGATGATATGTTGCAATACCTCACCAGAGGGCGCGCTCCGCTTACACCTCGTCTAAAAAGTAGTGCGAATTGTCAAATAATTAAATGTCAACAAAAATTGTATAAACATTGATTGTTTTGTATGTTTTGCCAATGATGTTATGTGTTTTAAGCTCTCTGGTAGTAAATATTTTCTAACTTTGTCTCCTTGATTTCAAAATGAAAATGTGTGTGAAAATTCTAAACAAAATAGTGCCGTATATATTGAAGCTATTTTAATATTTATCCAGATTTTAAAAGAACAAAAGAAGTGCTAAAGATTGATATTTCTAGTTTCATTTTAAACAATTACCAAGTTGGAGTGAATCTATAATTTATTTTCGTTTTACAAGATTCTTGTAATTTAGACGATAACAGAGGTGTTGGAGCGGAGCGTAAAAACGCCATCTGGTGAGATGGATATGTTGATCTCATATTGATGCCAATAAGGCAAAGGGTTACCACACAAAAGTCACCTCTTTTCGCTTCCTCAAAGTGTTGTATTTTCCGTTAGACTTTTTACCTATATTGGCAAAGTTATCAAGAGTTTTTCAAGAAGAGAAATATCTTATTTTTGAGATTTCTGAACATGTTGACATTGTTTTGGCCCAGCTGGAACAATTGAAAAGGTCTGATGGCAAACATATGAAAGAGTTTATGACAAAATTATATTTGGAGAACAGAATGTTTGGTACAATTATCAAATTGCAGTGTAGGGGTTTCAAATCTGTAGATTTTAGGAAAGAGAAAGACTTGCACCAACTGTTTGATGATACCATCTCTTATGTCAAATCAAGGTTTAGCAACATGTATGAGAAACCCCTCTCACTCCTAAATATTTTCAACTTTCATCATTGGCCTTTAGGCAGGGGGTATGAATTAGCTGAACATGGGATGGAAGAATTGAAGGAGCTAGTTTCATACCCCCAGTTTCAGAATATATTGTCTGAAGATGAGAAATTGGAAATAAATGAACAATTTACTGCTATGAAAATGTACATTAGTCATTTGAGAACAAATGGTCTGTTAGATCTTTATTCTCCCTTTTTAAGAAAAATGGTTACAGAGAGAGCTGGGGATGGCAAACAAATGTCAGCCTTGGAAAAACTTGTGCTGTGGCTCTTTACAGTTTCTCCATCTACTAGTAGCTGTGAGAGGGGTTTCTCAACATGCAATATTATTAAAAATAAGTTGAGAACTGTATTAACAACTGAATCTTTGCAAAATCAATTGTACATTATGACAAATGGTCCAACTATTGACCAATTTCATGCTGGAAAGTGCATAGATTACTGGTTTGCAAACTCTGTTGGCACACCTCACTCCGGGGGACATAAGTTAAATCAAAGTACTCAGAAGTACAGAGAGCCGGGCTCATTTACAGAGTAGAATGGATTTCTTACATGAATCACGTTTATATTCTGATGAAAAAATTATTTTAAAACTATCAATATAAATGATAAGACACTGACAGTGAGTTTTTCAATCCTAATACCACGGTCCCATTTTGTCAGAATCAGAATTAAGCTGGTACCGCAGCTGAATGTAAACAAACAGGCCAGTCTGGTTCCCTCTCCTGCTTTACCTCGTATGTGTCGGGAACTACGGTAACACTGATTATCAAAAATCCTTACGCTAATGAACTATGTTCTTTGACTTATGAAGTTTTCAAAGTCATTACTCAAATGCTTTATTTTATATTGATAAAACTTCGTTTTATTTTTGTTGCTTTATTTAGCGTTTGCATTATCTCAAAAGCGGTCGAGAGAAAGAACTATATTTTTGCACGTAACTTTAAAATGGCGACTATGGGGTCAACATCCTGCCTTGAACAGGATCGCATAAGCCGGCAATTGCTCTTTGAGCAATAAGCCCGGCTAAAAACAGAGAAGATGAATCTGAGAATGACACATTTCCTATTTCAGAAAAATAATAAATGTGATATTGTAATTGCATTATATAGAATGACACTGATGACTAAATTGTAAACAGTTAACTCATGTATGACTATACACTTGTATGACAGTTTATGGAGGAAAAATTAAACATATATTAATACATAAAGTCTTTATTCATTCAATGCAACAAATGAAAATAAATTATAAGTAACATAAATCTAATGATGTATAGGTAAATATGGACTCTGAAATTTCTTCCTCGGACTTGCCTAAAATTTACCCTGCAAGTCCGGGACTTGACCATGGCAAAAAAAAATTTGAACCCCTGCTCATAACATACGATTATAGCTATATTTTAAGGTCAATGCGATGATTCAGAATCTAAAGGAGTAAAGATTTATCGAGCCTAAATGGTTAGGTAAACATCGTTTTTCGATGGTGGGAATCATCGTACTGACAAAAAACCCCAGCAGTATCATATATTATTTTATCCTCAGCTTGAAAAGCGGGAGGGTATATAGTGATTGGGATGTCTGTCCGTCTGTTATGCTTTGGGGTATCCATCTGTTATCCGCAACTCCTCTTATATATAACAGGTCGAAACCACTACCTTATATGGAAGGCAATTTTCAACACGTGACGATGTCTTCGTCACGCCCGTTCTCCAATCAATTGAAAGAGTCACAAAGCATAACAGTCTTCCACGTGTTTACGATTCAATGGCTACACGTGGTTTTTGTCGGTTTACTGCACAAAATTTAACTCGTCACCGGAAATACTGTAGAGCTTCTTTGTATCTTTATTAGACCGAAATTGAAAGATTACATTCTAAAGACACTGCTCAATGCTCACATTTAATATTGAAGTTGTTTTAGATGATTAACAGTTGCTTCGAAAACCGTACAAACGCTTTGACTTTTGCTTATGAATAAAACACTTTCTGATAATATTGAGGCTATAAATAATAATTGCGCACTTTCTCCTGCTGTCTAAAAACAAGGACCTATATACCACCTGGGAAAGCTATGTACACGTATATCACGTGAAAAAACTCAATGTTTTATCGACACGATTGCACTTATACGTCTCTTTGAACAATGGTATACTAGGCCGATGTATTATAAGTTGATATAAGGCTTCAAAAAGCAAATTTTGTAAATGTGAGCATAAAAATGAAAGATTATACATCATTTTAAATATTTCTTTCACAAATTTCAAAAAAGAATTGAAGATAAGTTTCCAAGGGACAATTTAAGTTGCCTTTAAGCTAGGTACTTGTAGTAGGCCACAATGCATTGCGGCTCATTCAGCAGTAGGTAAAGTAAACATGTTAGCTAATTTACATGCAAATTTATTCTGACGTCAGAAAATCTAGTGGTCTCGACCTGTATAAAGAGATGTATTTGTAAAACAGCTATGTCGCTGTATGGCAACATAGCGAAAATTTAACTTTTCTTAAAGGCAATTTAAATATAATGGTACCCAAAGTAGGGTCTTCTCACAAGAAATACAATAGCAAAATAGGAAAGCCCTAGCACCACTTGTTCAAAATTAATGGCTAAGGATAAGTGTTTGAAAGGAAAGTCAAACTCAAAGGTCAAAGGGTCAAAGTTGATGGTTTTTTAAGAAAGGTTAAATGTAACAAGGATTACATTTATTAAATTTTGTGAAGTATGAGAGTACTAGTATCTACCGTTTAAAAGTTATAGCCAAAGTAAATTAATTAAAAATTTGACATTTTTGTGTAAAATGGGACAAACTCCAAGGTTAAGGTCAAAAGGTCAAATCTTGTGATACCCAAAGTAAGGTCTTGTCACAAGGAATGTACACATATTGAATTTGAAAGACATAGTTACAATAAATGAAAAGTTATGGTAAAGGTTAAAGTTTTTGCAGAGAAACAGATATACAGACGGACACAATAAAAATATATACCCCCGAATCTTCGATAACAGGGACATAAAAAGAAATGGTCTTCAATTAACTTTTCATATTATTTCAGATTCCCTATAAATCAAACAAACAATATGGATGTTATTTTGCTTGTTTAATGTGGCGCTTCTGGCCGCGGTGATCAATTTGCTGGGGCTACCAAAGGGCTGCCCCACAATCAACAATCAATACAATAAATGTGACGACCCAAATCGGGCGGATCATGCACTGGGTAGGTCACAAGTGCATAAACGTCACCAATGCAATAATCAATCAAATTCAATCAATCAATCAATTATTGATCAATAGTCAATCAATCAATTCAAATACCAATCAAGTCAATTACTTGTCAATCAATCAATCATTAATCAATCAATCAATTCAAATATCAAATAAGTCAATAAACAATGGAATAAGCATAATATGTGTTTCACTCGTCCAATTGCGTTGAGATGCGACGGAATACGCCACTTGCAAGGGCCATGAATACTCTTTGTCTACTACGAGTAATCATGGAACTGCAACCACCACCAATGGGGTGCCAAGAACCATGGTGACGTCGGCAGTACATCAACGCAAATGGTCACTGTCGACCAGGGCCTGCTCATTCGCCAATGAAAATTTACAGCATAAGTGATTAAAAGTTTTACAAGCGGAGTCAAGGAATTGACTGTATAAAACAACTTCAATTTACTCTAAACATTGTTGATACTTACTGACGCTGTATTTTTCCATTGTTACTTGTATAAATACCTAAAAGGCTGTCACTTTTTTTATGGCTTTTAATTCATTAAAACACCTCTTACCAAGTTTCCTTGCGTGACAAAGTGATATAAAACTTAGAAAAAAAATATAACTGTCTTTGCAAGTGTGGCTTATGTTGTCTTAAAGGGTTTTGTACTGAAACAAACCCAAACTGCATACCGAAATTGGAAAAGGAAAACGATACAGTCACCTTTTAGCATAAGGTTCTAAGCTACTTTTCACAACTTTTAACAATAAAAATGACTGTCATAATGCACCCCCCCCCCCGAAGTTGAGCGATATTTAATATTTTGACCCACAAAAATGACAAATTTATTTTATAAACTATCCAATACTGTCTAAACCTGCCCGCATGTTCTGTTAAAAAGGGGTTGAACCAAACTTCCAATTCAACCCCTCCTATAAATCTTTGAATTAAGGTACCGTATATTTTAGATTTAAATTGCATCTTGTCAAAAGGGCACTTTAACTCAGTAAAAACAAAAACAAGAAATATAAGTATTTAAAAAAAAGCCTCGAAGATAATAGTTTTATTTCTGAAAAATGGTACTAGTAATTTATATAAGCTTAGACCCTTAACATTTAACCAAGTAAATTTGGTAATCAAGGAAGATCCGAACGAATCTGGTTTAAATTATAACATGCCTTTGTTATGTTTACATAAGATCATATGGTATTTGATATACTGTTATATTAATGCGGAATTTAATATTTTGCCAACTGCAAGTTTGATTAACTCAAGCTAGGTCATTGTATGCTGACAGAGTGATACACATTCTTAGTTGCCTTTATTGTTAAAATTAATCGATTTCATACAAATTTACTTGAGATGTATAATTCATTTAAAGAGAGCATGATTCTTTGCATGTTTTATTTTTTTGAATTTTGCCAAGAATTTTGGTAAAACTTGATATTACTAAGATTGGGGTATACCTGTCCAAAAGACTGATTTGTAAAACTTATCTGATTAATCATGATATAACATGTGCCTTATTAATTATGTGACCTAAAATATAATCCTATCTAATGCCAAATGGCATAATATAATCATTTGAGAGTTTTTATGATAATGAAAAATTAAGGAATTTTGTGATGCAGACTCAACATCAATCTGTTGATTTTTGTGTTTTGGTACATAACTACATTATAAAATACTCCACATCAAATTTTGGCAGTTGGATTTTGAGGGTTATGTACTCTGAAACAGGTTGTAATGTATGACAAAAGCAAGCAAAGGCATGTCTTTTATGGGCCTTTTATTTGGTTTATGTTACTTGAGAACTTCCTTAAACAATGCTTCTTATACGATCAGTCACACATGCAAACTAGTTCAGATACGTTGGTGGGTAATGGACAAACTTGTGTGTAAATGACAATGGACTGATCAAAGTACAACAACTTTGAATGTTGAAATTAGTTAAATATCTGAGAATATAGAGTCTGGGGTATGTTATAGGTTTGTGAAATTGAAAACATTAAAGATGTGTTACTGTTAGCTACTTAATTCATTTCAACGTAACTCTCTTTTATGACTATTAGCATGTAAGGGTGTAATGTGTCCTAATTAATGACCTTAAATTTTGGTGAGAATTATTTTCTTTTCTTTAAAATTACATGTGTAATAAAAAAAAATAAATAAAATTATCAGCTTAAAAATGTTGTTTTTAATCGACATTCTATTTCTAATGTTTTCATTCATCTTTCCACCGCAGTATTTAATTACAATATATAATATTTTAGTTTTTATTTAATTAGAAAGAGCTTTGCCTCAATGCAAACTTTGTTAATTAAGTACAGCCTAGTTAGTGAATTTTCTATCTCCTGGGCAATCCTTTTTGACTATAAAATGCTTTATTATAATGCCAGAGTATTATGTACCTAATGGACATTTAAGGGTAAAGAATTTAGTCCTATTAGAGATTGAAATTATTAATATTTCTTTTTAAATGCTTGTTTACAAGCTTTAATTTGCTTCCCCGTCATTCCTATCAAAAGTTATCGAAAACTCAATCTGAACAGGTTGATTTATTTTCCTATCAATTTGTGAATTTTGATTTCATTTTTTCAAGGAACAGTATGAAGATTGAGACAGCTGAGAAAGTTGTTACAGCTTCTTACCCTAGTGCAACTTGTACTAATATAATTTACTCCTTGTTTTGGCTGAACTCAGCATATCTAGTCTAAGGCATATGAATGCATGATTAAAAATTGCTGTTTTACTCTAAGGTTTATGAAGACAAATTTACAACTTTCTTGTGCTAGAGCCTTTTTCAGCTCACCCTGAGACCATATGCTCACTCTAAAAAAATTAATCAGATATTTCTGACTCTAAAGTTGTTTTATTTATACAGCCATTGACCAGGTGGACAGTTCCCAGAGTTTCACCATTGATTATAATTATTTCGAGCCCCCTCTCCCAGCCTCCCCCCTTTTTGTTTGGGGAAAATACAGTTCATATAAAACTAAGACCTTCCTTCTTCTTTAGACTTCATTAAATTGGAAAACAAAACTTAAAACGGATTAGTATGCCTGACTTAATATTTCTGCGCTTGAACCCCCCCCCCCCCAAAAAAAAAAGAATCTGTGATTAATTACGTTTTACTCCTAAAAATAATTACTTACGTTAAAACCATCCATTGACTCCAATATATTTATTATTCCTGTTATCTATAACTCAAATTATACCATGTGTGTAAATTCAATCAATTTGTCGACGCTACGTGATCTTAACAAAAAATCTCGGGCCAAATCCAAGGTAAAATTACACCATCGGCACGTCTTATTTGGCTTGAAATTACAAACCTTGATAGTTACCCATGAAATCAACCTTATTTCATTTCAAAAATTAAAACATTGCAACAATTCAACTTCACCAAATTTTCCATGACCTTACCATTTTATCGATTTATCGAGAAAGGAAGAGGAGGAAACAACTAAATATTAGACTAGTATATGTAACCGGACCTAAATTATCCGGATTGATAGGTTGGGACTAAGGATTAATATAATTATGTATCTGAAAGGACTTAAGATATTCGGAATGAAGGGACATAGGGTTACTGAAATAAACTCACTTATCCGAGACCATGCTCGTATAAGTGGTATTATGATACAGTATAAAGAAGACGTTACAAAAATGAAAATGTTTGTTCTGATTTTCATATATAAATTCTCTGAAAAATGTAAGTCAGAACTGGGTAAAATCGTGAAGTAAAACAAGAAATAAGAAATGTAATGAATACTGTGTGCTAAATCAAAAGGTTATGTCTACATGTATAGTTTTTGAATGAGAATGTGTATTTTACACTAGCCCATAGCTTTACAGAGCATATTTTTAGGTGTTATACCCACCCCACCCCCTTCCTTATTTAGGAGGAAGTTGATTATCAACCAAAGCAACAAAAAAACTACCCTACCCTAATTTTTCTTTTAGGAGGGACCAAAAATAAACTTAAAATAATGTACTATTCTACTAACCGTTACTCTGCCACAATACTTTCAAATATACACCCACCAATACTTAAAGTATGCTTTAATCATGGCGAAGTATATTATGATATGATTGAACTTGTGTGAAGGCTTGACTTCATTTCAATATTTTATCTAGAGCCTCTTTCAGTATTATTGAAAGGTATAGAGTTTTATTTATATTTTTGCTTTTCATTTATTTCTTGTTTGTTTCGATTAAACGTAATTTTTTTTTGGGGGGGGGTTAAAAATTTTCCTCCCCTTTCATTGTCAAATAGGATTTGCCAAACTTATACAAGCTAAAAGTTGAAATAAAGGAAAAATCAATTTTTCTACTAAAGAGTATTGGAACCCGATTGTTGTATGGTTTGATTTCTAAAAACAAGTGGAATATCATTCTTTAAGCAAACACTATAAGGAGGAATATTAAACAGAAATTTTATTTACTTGACAATGAAAGAATCTCTTTCACTTTAACGTGTGTCATTTTTCAATGGGGGTAAATTTTTTACAGGACTAACATATAAAATAATGACCCCTAGGACACTTTTTCTACAAAAAATGAATTTTTTTTACGGGTAGGGGGTCATTTTTTGTCGTTGAAAAATGACCCTTGGTCATTATTCGACGGGGTCATTATTCGTCTTTTCACCGGTCAACTTTCTGTTGTTTTCCTATCACTTGCGCATGCGCGCGTCGTTTGTCTAATTTTTTGGCATGGTTACTCATACCCAATGTAACCAGGGTTTGAAAGTTAAACACTCTGAAAATTTCCATGCAAAGGAGAAATTAACAAGGTTCATGACAGATGCGCGATAGAGACATTGATAATAATGAGAGGTTTTGATTTTCACTTTAGGGGGGTATCGTCATATGAGCTTCAATAACTCATGAATTATTGGACAAAATCAAATGAGATTTTGGTTAAATCTCTTTGAAAGATGCTTTAAAAAGTTAGATAGGAATGCTGAAAAAAAAAAAATTTAATTCACCTCAAAAGTTTACCCACTGTTTCTTTTTCCTTTCAGTATATAATGGTGAGTTAACACAAAAATAAATTATTCCCAGATAACCATCGACAGCGTTCGTATCCTTTTAAAAATATTGTAATGACCTGGGGTAGAATTTAATTAATTAGTTTATTTTTTTATGATTTAATTGTGTCAACATTTATTGGGAAAATTATCTGGGTTGATTTTATTATGCATTAATGACACTACTACATTTCAGTCCTTTGATTATTTACTCAACGTGGTATTGTCTATTTTTAGCACATTTGGCATACTTGTTGTTTGCATTTAAACAGGAAATCCTATACTTTGTGAATTCATGTGCATACCTTCCAAATCTTTGCATGTTACTGTATTTTACTTGATTATTTATGAGTTAAATAAGCGCTTGACATAGCCATAATTGCACACGATTGTTGGAGTCATGGAAGTTGTTTACATCCCGCCGACATCTTATTTGTATTAGCCAAAGTTTCGTATTTGAGCAAGTTGTATTTTGTTATGCAATCCAATGTTATAATTGTTTGTGAATATCCACAAAACTAATGTTTGAATATGTTTTACTAAGATTTAACAAAGGATTTTATGTTAAACGTGATTTTATGGTAGTTACACATTTTTACTATGACAGTGCTATTTGAATATCGTCTGCTATATGATTGCAGTTTTCTATCATGAAATACGCGTTTAATTCACATGGATTGTTTACTTACTTATTATAGACACATCTTTTGTAATCCATATTTATTGGTTATTTTGTCTTTTCTCATTTTAATTCCGTTTTATACTAAAATCCTCGTTGTACGGCAGCCTTGTTTGACGTTGTTTGACACAGTTTGACAGATCTCTGTTTGTACGGCGCCGTACAGCGCTGCGATTGGTTGAGTGACACCGTACAGCTTTTTCATTGGTCAATTTGTATCACATGACTACTTCCGAAGGTTATAAATATAAGTGCCTCGCCAGTCTCTGGCAGATAAGTTGCACAAGCAACATCGCAGGATCGTAGCCTAAACCTAGGTGAGACAACTGTAAATTATCTCCCAACACACTGGACACCTGATGTTATATTTTTAATGCCAAATCAACTTTATTACCATTTTTATCCTTGAAAGTACGGTTGACACTGTGGGACAAAATGAATATTAATTATCTATATGTATCCAATATAGATGTATGTTTACCTATTGTTATTTTCTGTTGAATGATGAATTAATAAACCAATTATTAAACTGATACCAAGCCTTGTCCTTACTGAGAAATATGGAGCAAGAAGTAAGGAGTGACCTTGAGAAGTGTTTGTGTGCAATTACTTTGTATAGCCCCCATTCCAGGATGGCCATCCGTGGGGAGCTTACAATATTTGGTGTCAGAAGTGGGATGCCTATTTTCCTAAAGGCATCCAGTGATACAAACCCATTCCCTGCCAAGTAACCGCTCAGCTGTCCAGTGTGTTGGTATTACATGTACATAATGTAGATAGAGTGTTTGTTAACTTATATAATTTGTGGTTTTGCATTTTAATTAATACTAGTAAGATGGCAACGGCTCAATCCCCAGACCCTGAAGTGCAATTTCGTGTTGATGATGATGAGTTAGGCCAAGGTGACCAGTTCTTTGACTCATCCCCCTCCCCACGACGTCCAGAGAGACCTAGCCATAGCCCAGTTCCTGATGTTGAACCAGAGCTTTGCAACAAAGATAGATTTGTACCATATGCAGAAAATTTCCCTCCCAGAATGCAATATGATAGATTGAAAGGTGTGACTAGACAGTCCCCTGAGACTAACATAGTTGTAAAGCCAGAGTCCTATAATGGTAAAGATGACTGGGATGAATACATCTCTCATTTCCAAGATTGTGCGGAGTTAGGCAGATGGTCTGACCGCACTAAGTTACTTTTCCTAGCAGCAAATCTTCGCGATCAAGCCAGAACTTACTATATGGGTTTATCCCCTGAAGATAAAGAATCCTTTCAGTCTCTTGTTTACAAACTTAACCAAAGATTTGGTAGTAGTAGAAATCAGAACAGATGGCTTTCTAAACTTGAGATGAGACAACGCCTTCCAGGTGAGTCCATAGCAGAACTGGGTGATGACATCAGGCAGATGGCACAAAGAGCCTACCATAATTTAGACGCCTTAGCTCAAGAAGCATTAGCTCTTAATCAGTTGTATAAAGTTATCTCCCTCGAAATGAAGTGTCGGTGCATTGACAAAGATTGTCAGGCGGTGGCCGAAGCAGTAGATGTAATTGAACGGTACGAGTCTATTCTTGGGGATAGTTCCGAAAAGCGCATGTTGAATGTTCGTGCAGTTGAATCAACTGGGAGAGCAAAAAGGTCATTTGATGAGCAGAGGCCTGAAAAAGAAGTAAACAGCGAGATTTACTCCATTCTTCAAAACCTTATTTCAAGATTAGATTGCCTTGAACACAGCTCCAATAAGAACCATAGATCCTACCCAGCACACAAAAACTGCTATATATGCAATTCACCAAATCACTTCATGAGAGCTTGCCCTCACAGGCTCCAGGCAAACCAAAACCAATATCAACAAAAATTTAACCCAACCACTGTACCAAGCAAAAGCCAAAATTAGACTTGAGAGGAAGATTTAACCTACGATTGATACTGGATGCAGATATATTTTTTTTATTTTTACTTGTGTATTTTGGTGCTGGTGGAGGGAGGTACGGATGTGCACGGTCTATGGCCCGCATCAGTAGGTGGAGGGAGGGGACGGATGGTGCACCATCTATGGCCCACGCCTCTGATGTAGGGAGGTGACGGACGTGTGCAATCTATGGCCCTAACCAGAGGTAGGCACCGAGATGTACCTGGCCAGTGCATCTCATGGGTGTAACCAGTTGATGATTTAAGTTTACCTGCATCCGGCTATTTCAACGAAAATAAATTTAAGTTGATTGCCGTAGTTGTTCTTGTTATTTATTAATACTTAGCTGTGGTGACATCAAATCCTTCCCTGTATAGAATCCCAGATCCTCCACTCATCAATCATAATTTCCTCTGCAGTCCTCAATTACTTGTACCTAGCAAAATCCTTTGATAGCCAAATCCTTTGATACATGTAGCCTGAGAAAAGACAAAAAGCCAAAGCCTGTACCTCCATTGATAACTCTGTTCTCCTGCCATACCACCTCACTGCCCCATATTCCAGTGGATCCCTTAATTCCATTGCCTACCATCTTTCCGACAGCCCTCACAACCCCATTGGCTTCCAACAGTATAACCTTTCCAAACACCATATCCAGACCTGTACCATGTCCATCCCAGAAATTTCCTGTCCAAGTTCCTCCCTTCCAACCATAGGTCCACTAGCCACTAGAGCCCAGTCCCTGCTTGCCAAGGGCTGTATGCCACTTCCACCACCAACCAGGAGACAGTGAGACAAAGAGGAAACCCTTGCCTTAGTACCCAGAAATGTTTCTGTGCCGTGCTACCCAGTACCCAAAGGAATCGGGTCCATTTCCACTGGTGGAACTTGCAGCCCTTACTCTAGGGAGAATCCAGCCAGGTGGATGGGGCATCCAGGCCTCTTGGACAGATTAAATATTTGGCCTTGCGCTTATGTTGTCTCCATGGAAGTTGACAGCACCCCATCTTTGGAGTCGAGTATGTCCTGGTGGGCGCCATGGGAACATCGCTACATGGTACTCGCTGAGAAAGGAGGATGGAATAGTGGTGGACTTTCTGGAGTGTGGAAGCAGCCAGCAGAAGAGATGTTGTGACGATTTCACCTAGATGCTGGAATTCCTATAAGTTTAATTGACTAAATCAGAAAGAAAATTTAACATTTATTAACTATTAGTGCATGTATAACAAATTTATATGTGTGTTTTCCTATATTGTGCAGAAATGCTTTTATTCGGGATAATTCAGGAGAATTAAGAGTTTCGGGTGAGGGAAGTGTAATGACCTGGGGTAGAATTTAATTAATTAGTTTATTTTTTTTATGATTTAATTGTGTCAACATTTATTGGGAAAATTATCTGGGTTGATTTTATTATGCATTAATGACACTACTACATTTCAGTCCTTTGATTATTTACTCAACGTGGTATTGTCTATTTTTAGCACATTTGGCATACTTGTTGTTTGCAGGAAATACTATATTTTATGAATTCATGTGCATACCTTCAAAATCTTTGCATGTTACTGTATTTTACTTGATTATTTATGAGTCAAATAAGCGCTTGACATAGCCATAATTGCACACGATTGTTGGAGTCATGGAAGTTGTTTACATCCCGCCGACATCTTATTTGTATTAGCCAAAGTTTCGTATTTGAGCAAGTTGTATTTTGTTATGCAATCCAATGTTATAATTGTTTGTGAATATCCACAAAACTAATGTTTGAATATGTTTTACTAAGATTTAACAAAGGATTTTATGTTAAACGTGATTTTATGGTAGTTACACATTTTTACTATGACAGTGCTATTTGAATATCGTCTGCTATATGATTGCAGTTTTCTATCATGAAATACGCGTTTAATTCACATGGATTGTTTACTTACTTATTATAGACACATCTTTTGTAATCCATATTTATTGGTTATTTTGTCTTTTCTCATTTTAATTCCGTTTTATACTAAAATCCTCGTTGTACGGCAGCCTTGTTTGACGTTGTTTGACACAGTTTGACAGATCTCTGTTTGTACGGCGCCGTACAGCGCTGCGATTGGTTGAGTGACACCGTACAGCTTTTTCATTGGTCAATTTGTATCACATGACTACTTCCGAAGGTTATAAATATAAGTGCCTCGCCAGTCTCTGGCAGATAAGTTGCACAAGCAACATCGCAGGATCGTAGCCTAAACCTAGGTGAGACAACTGTAAATTATCTCCCAACACACTGGACACCTGATGTTATATTTTTAATGCCAAATCAACTTTATTACCATTTTTATCCTTGAAAGTACGGTTGACACTGTGGGACAAAATGAATATTAATTATCTATATGTATCCAATATAGATGTATGTTTACCTATTGTTATTTTCTGTTGAATGATGAATTAATAATCCAATTATTAAACTGATACCAAGCCTTGTCCTTACTGAGAAATATGGAGCAAGAAGTAAGGAGTGACCTTGAGAAGTGTTTGTGTGCAATTACTTTGTATAGCCCCCATTCCAGGATGGCCATCCGTGGGGAGCTTACAATATCAATAAATTATGATTTTACAGGGGGACGATATCTAAAATGCAAATTTTTGTATTAAGTAAAAGATTTTACTGTATATTTCATCTTTTAATTCGTCACCTGGGTGACTCTGTTTTCGTCTGCCATTTTTAGGGGAACAAAAATTGTAAAATTCATATCCCCTCTCACCCCCACCATTTGAGGCCAGAGGGGTGGGGTTAAATTACTAAAATAAATGGAATCTTTAAATATTTAAAAATCTTCTTTACTCCTGGACATGAACAAGTGAACCTGATTGCGTGATTGCAATAAGCATTGAATCTTCCACCAAAATTGTGAAAATCATGGCCCCAGGGTCATGTGTTCTAGTGCAAGGGCGAAGACCGGCCATTTAGATTACGTAGTAAAATGTATTATTTCTTTGAAAATTTTCTCTGCTCCTGGGAATAAATCAAACTTAACAACCCCTTACATGGCATTTACGCATTTCTACGCATCTGACTTGAAAAAACTAGTATAGTGTGAAAAACATTCATAACTTCGTTTGTACCGCAAATATCAGAATAAATCTTACACTGTCGGAAAAAGAAAACAATTACAATAAAATAATACACAGAAATCTTTTTATTGGTTGTTCTAGTTTTTTTTTGTTAGCTTGAGT
This sequence comes from Saccostrea glomerata, assembly GCA_003671525.1. Taxonomy (NCBI): domain Eukaryota; kingdom Metazoa; phylum Mollusca; class Bivalvia; order Ostreida; family Ostreidae; genus Saccostrea; species Saccostrea glomerata. The sequence goes on along the minus strand of PRKT01000832.1, from coordinate 61,703 downwards.
TAAACTTTGCGAACTTTTTGAGGGGTATTGCCATTATCGAAATCAATGCGGGGGGTGACACGTTATATGTAAAAATCCTAAATTCTAGTGATTACCCGCCACCCCCATCCCATCCCCCCAAAATTCTTAAAACTGGTTAGAAAAAAAATGACCAACATGCTTTTAAATTCAGATTAACAAGTACGCCTTTTCTAGAGGTGGCGCCACTGTAGAGGAACATAAAAACCAAGGGAGGGAACTGTGAAGAAGACGTTTCATTTCAGTATCTTACTTTCTTTATGGAGGATGAATGGCGATTGGAAGAAATCCGCATAGTAATTTTTAGAACTTTCTTAGAGCCTGAAAAAAAATTTATTTTCCTTACTATTTATAACATAAATAGTTTTCTCAATCCGTGTTATATAATATATATGAAAAAACTGCATTTAGATCAATGATCTACCTTTTACAGGCTTATACAAGCGGCGAATTATTGACGGGATCTTTGAAGAAAGAACTGATAGATATTTTACAGAAAATGGTCGGTGAACATCGTCAAAGGAGGGAAGCTGTCACTGACGAAATCGTTAGGCAATTCATGAAACCAAGAAAGCTTAAATATGACTACCCTGCTCTATGAAAGAATCCCCATACACACGTACACAGTGAAATGCTTGTTAGCTTTTATTTTATTAACTGTAGAATGTTCCATATTGAAAAATTGAATATGTAGATTCTTGAAAAAATATTTTGTAAATGATTTCATCTAATAAAGTGTTTTTTATACTGATTCAACTTATAAAAACGTACAGTCAGGCAGTGGCGTACGTATGTTCCATATAGGCAAAAAGGCTGTAGCCGGTACAACATTTTGTCGGGGATAAAAACTCTGTTGGAAAAATGGAAAAGGGGACTTGATACTAAATCTTGCTTATCATAATATTATTTTGCATGCAAATGCCAAACAAACATACTTAGCAATCTGCACTTTTATACCTATCCCATGCGAATGTTTTCAATTTTTAAAGCCGAAATTCAAGTGTTATATTAAGTCTTACTAGTATCAGATACTTTTAAAACCATCAATAGCAACAGGATTAGTGCAGGAATTGAAATTGATAATTGGAAATATTTTTGGTTAGTAGGAAGTAAACGTACTGATCGTACTTCGATTATTCAGAAAGGAAATTTCCATATTTTCTAAGCGGGGTAAAAATAGTTAAAAAGTCTTAATTTTTTTAAGTGGTCTTCCTATCATGATATAAATATCCACCCATACTGCTCCTTAGATTAAATCTATGACTTCATGATAGCCTACACATCAGCAGAAAGGATTATACGCCACTGACAGAGCATATATGTCACAACCGTAGTATATGAAACTCTATGAAATAAAGAACAATAACACAGCTGCTGGTGGGTTCTTTTATTTATCTATGTTTCAATTACTTTGACAGGATGATATAACAAGTAGAGCTTTTTAAAAAAGCTTACCGTCTTTAACAACAATCATAAACAGTAAACTGATCTATACGTACACCTATCAGGCCGTATAATTCTTTTGAATTTCTTGATTTTGTATTTCTTCATTAGCTTTTTACTGGCATTAGCCATACCACGGTTGTCGCTCGGTCATCTCCGTAAACTGGCCGAAAGCGTTCGGCAAACCTCGGCTGATTCCAATCCCTTCTTCAAACAAGAAAGGGGAAAAGAATAATAACAAATTGTAAAGCCTGCAAGCAATAAAAAATCAAATTTTATCCATAATGAAATTAAAGAGACCTTTCTATTTATTGCTATAAAAAAATATCATGTTATTAAGAAATAATTACTGCTGATTTTGTTGTTCGTTTTGTCAATTTTTTTAAGATTTAAAATCTTGCAAAATTGTTAAGTCGTACGTAAATTAGATCATCAGAAAGTTATCTCCCTTGCCTTGAACAGCATTTCAACCAATGAATTAATTGAAAATTTTCTCATCATGCAATTTCTACCAATCACAAAAGAGAGGAAGTGCATAGTCCGAAGACTAAAAAACTTCAACTATACAATACGTCTTCAAAGGAAGACGGTAATAACAATAACAAGAAGAACAACAAGGTGACCTGTAAATAAATGAATACTCTCATAAACTAACACTCACATTTTTAATTATTTTAGAATATTTCATCTGTTCTTTTTAATTAGATAATTAATAGATAGGGTATTTAATATATTCAGAGCAACGGTGGTAAATTAATTCTTACCGACTAGACAGGTATAAAGTTGTCTTTATTATTAAATAAAAGACTATAAATGGAGATGAGATACACTCTTCCTTCCTCCCGACTGTCTTAGGGTGGAGTGAATTATTAAGGGTGTTTGGCGCCAAGCATGCGTAATTGCTTCCAAACTAGTAAAACCACTCACACACCTCTCACACTTAAATATCAACCAATCATACATCTTCAAGCCGCACCCATTCTGACACGAACACCTTTGACCTTTCACACTCCCAAACCAACCAATAGACATTCAACCTCTTGAATATCAATGAACGACTTCATGAATGACTGAACACATAGAAAATTCCAGAGGACTGTACTGTTCTGTATAGGTGAAGATAATTATGATGATGGCAATGAAGTGATTAGTATATTAGGTCACAAATCAATAATACAAAAATTATATAGTATTTATTATAATATTAATTTATTCACCCTGTGACACATATATATACAAAACCATTTGCTTGTTAAAATACAGTGCTGTATATTTACATTTGCCGATGTCTTTACTTATATAACAATGCAAATAAAATTGAATTCAATACGCAAGAAAGTCTGATTATGTGACTAACTGCATGTCATTGAAAATGGAAAGCAAACAGCACGAGCAATTTGGAAAGTTATGACTGTGTCGTCACATGACGTCGTAGTAACGTTACGTTGCATTTCAAAACCAAAGTCTAAATAATGCCTATATTTCTTTGTAACATGAATGAAAATCTAAAATATAAATATATATAAGAAATAAGATATCATTTTTTAGAGTTTCATAAGGGTATGACATGAAGTCGGTACCTGATCAAATCTACTATAACGCTTTTCGGGCGTTATAGAATTTGATCACGTGACCGACTTCATGTCATACCCCAATAGAACTCTAGAAATGAAATCTTATTTCTTAAATGAAGATAAAAGTAATCAACAATTAACACAGATCAGAAACAAAACAAACATGGATCTGTTATGTTCTCTTGCTGAAGAAATTTTTCGTATTGAATCAATGGAGCGAGATGAACTTCACTATTATATCGATCATAAGGGTAAATTTTGCAAAATCAGAGAAGTTGATAAAAGTCGCCCCCTTTAAGCATAAAAATGGTGTACCAGACACTGTAGCATCTTTCATTTTTGAGTTCAAAAGTATATACTGAATCAATTTGAAGGGTGGCGATAAAAAAAACAGCGATCGATATCATACAAAACTACGTACACAGAATGTAATTCTTTTAACAGGTACAAAACAGGGGCCCAGGAGGTGAATTCAGGTTACTAGGAATGAATGATATGGAGATAACGAACAGTATTCAATATCAAAGTCCATAAAGCAATACAAAATAGGTGCAGAGCAAACACGAACCTCTAAAACATCAGAGGTGGGATCAAGTTCCATGGAGGAGTGAGCATCCCCTGCTGACTGATCACACCCGCTGTGTGATCCTTAATTGTCATGATCGGGAAATATCGGAAAAATCAGTTGTCAATTTAGTGTATAAATAATGGACTAACAATAAGTATGAAAAACATCAGTCAACATTTGACTCGTGATAAATTGTATTTGCTGACAAGGTCATTGTATCGACAAAGAACTTACGAAATGAAGACTTTTAACAAGACTGTTGATATTCTTGTTAATTTCATCAACTTCTTTGTCAATAATTTAGCTCGTTTAAGAAATTGTTCATACGTAGAGCATGCTCCTGCGCATCGAATCAACTGAGATATATAAACGCCGTATGCAGGTGATGAAGGTATAATGCTGCATAAGTAAGGGAAGTTGACGAGAGAAAAAGTAAAAGTCATCACGTTTATCATAGAACTTTGTTGTTAGATTACCATTAACGCTTTTTTCAAGTTAAATGTCCAATTATGAAACAAATGTGTCAGACTCTGTGGTATCTTTTGTCTAGAGCTCACCAGGATATATCGTATCGATAAAAGAATGGAAATTACCATTGTTATTTGACAACACGTCGATATATCTAAATGTTGTGTTGAAGGCCACAACAAGTGTTTTCTTTTTTTAACGCATAATACTGCTTCATATGAATGCAAAAATAGGCCTTCTAATAATGGAGCGCAATTGGTACCCATTGGAATTCCTATTCATTGTTGGAAGATCTGGTCTCCAAAATCAACATAGGTATTGTCAATCAGAAACTCAAGCATCTTTCTGATGTCAATTTCAGAGTACATGTGTGTACAATCAGAATGTGTTTTAACAAAATAATTTTGCAAATGATCAATGACCAAGTAAGTACGTTTACGAGTTCCATTTCTATTGAAAAAGCAGCTGTCAATGATATCAAAAAGCCTGGATCTTAATTTATCGTGGGGAATGGTTGTGTATAAACCTGAAAAGTCGTAAGTTTTTAAGCTGTTGATTTTGGCAATTTCATATTGTTTAAAAGTTCTGTGGAATTTTGGAATATATCCACATCTGTTTCACACCACTTCTTGAATATATTGTTGAGCAGTACTCTTGAAGTTTTTCCTTTACTACTGTCAATATCTTAGGGATGAGTAAAGAAAGAGGAAGAATATATTAAACATCCCCTTTTGATCTGTCAAACCACTATAAATTGATGAAGTGCACAGAACATTCTGTATACAAAAGACAAAATATAATGATACCCCCTTTTGGCCCTTTGTTTGGCGAGGGGGTGCGGGTTAAAAAGATGCAACAGTTTATAAATAAAAACCTGTTATCACCCTGTCACAAAATGATTATTGGTTTTAAGTAATGAAATACACAGAGGTAACATATTTTAATAAATTTTACAGCACATTTTCTTTTACTCCAGCATGCTAGAGGTTCACGGCGAGATATCTTTTGACTTGGCGCCGCGTAACCTCTAGCATCCATTGTAAAAATTCTCGCCGCTGAAACCCCAAGTGGAAAAAAAAATTATTAAGAAGTAAGGCTTTGTATAGTAACGAATGGTACGAAATAATAAAATACTCAATATTTACAATAAAACTTACGCATAAAACACTGTTAACCTCTCGTATTTGCAATAAATCCATTATTTTTTAAATCGAAGGAGAAATTGAAACAAGTCGTCTGTTTAAAATTCGGAAATGGAATTCAGAAAATCTGATGAAACGAAACCAGTGTAATGCAACGAAAATTTCGTTTTCTGACAAGCAATCCGTAAAATTAATGAGAAGTCAAGTCGAAAGTACTTCTGGTGACAAATTGGAATAATGACAATTTTCATTAATTAACAATAATGCACACTGAATAAAATGGATTCTATTATTTCTTATGACTTTCATACCCCATGCAAACACGCAGGTACCTGAAAATTACTTTTTAACAGTTTATTTCACGCATAATACGTTCCGCCCAAAATCTCAGGCGAAACGAGCTCGTTAGAAAATGGCCTTCGGATGTAAGAGTCCGAGGTATATAAGGAGCGTAGGGACGTTAACCGAGGCTCTTACTTGTAGGAGTAATTTTCTTTCAGATCACAAAAAGCACAAGCTTGCCTATCTAACAAATTAATATATTTCATAAAACAGTATCAGATACATATTATATATAAAAATCTCATTTAGGTTTATGCTCTATGTTTCCAGAAGCGTAAAGTATCTCAAATTTGACGAAATTTCATCACAATAAAGGGAAATCGGGAAAATCTTCTTATTCTGCATCCTCTTTTTGTTGCCTTACAAGCTTTGTATCAAAATTATGACTGGTTTTTAAAACATGCATTTATTTAAAGTTTTTAACTTTAAACTATCACGGTTTTAACCGTGTTCTGATTTTTACATCAAATAAGGGGCCAGATTCAGCCGTTACCATACCTTGTCCGTTAATTTAAAAAACCAAAAGCTTATAATTACCCATTGGCTTGAAACAAGTCAGCCTAAACACGACACAATGTAAGGTTGTAGTTGCTTATTAAGTAATTATAACGACCATAGATTTTACAAAATACTGACTTAAAATGAGAATGTTGAATCTCTGAAACATAAACTAATGCATTATTAGACTGTCTCGGTTTGAAAATTTATACTTATCATAGTGTGCTCCTGAGAAATTAGCTGCAATAATGTAGCCCTCTCCGATTTTTTTTTTTTTTTTTTTTTTTTTGGGGGGGGGGGGGTCCCATTTGAGAATTCAAATGTATAATACAAAGAAAATTTGATTCTAAGTTGTTTTACATCCCATAAGAGATGTCCCCATATACCAGTGAATGGCATCAAATTTAGACCTATATGTCGCAATAAGGGCCATTGAGCAGTGAGGGTCTTGTTCCAATGTCTATCCTGATAGAAGTGACATTGGACTTCAATTTTAAGGGTTTCATCAAAGGACTTCCAAATTTCAAGCGAAAGTCTCACTACGTCACGCGTAAACTGTCATGGCTGCTGAATATTGCAGCTGGGAAAGACACAGATTTATTTTACATGGTTTTCGAGTTTAACAGGCTATGTTGTTGACAGTGAATAAAAATTCCGTCTTATAAGAAGTAAGTTTAATGTAAAAATAATTTATTTTGCCTCCAATCACCCGTATTAAAAAAATATATTTGCACCATTACGGAGATGCGATGGAATTGTAGCCCTCTCCAGAAAACATCAGATAAAAAAAAATCGGAGAGGGCTACATTATTGCAGCTACTGAGAAATGAATACGTTAGGAGACATATTGGATTTCAAAGTTTCATAAAAATCCTTACAAACAGATATATATATATATAACGGATTCCAGTAAATGTTCAACCAAGCCTCTTTCTTTTCTCTTCACTAAGACATTAAAAGTAGTGAAGGAGACATTTCAAGAGTACCGTGCAACAATATATTCGAGAAGTGTTGTTAATCACACGTGGATACTTAAAGAGAAGAAGAAACTTCAAGGGTTATCTAACTGTGCAACAATATATTATAGCTACAGAACTGTAGCTCTTTGCATGAGAAAGTTCGGACAGAAAAAGCAGAAAGCACAGATCTAAGCTTTATAAAAAAAACTTCCATTTACACCGCCGATTTTTTTACGCTAACTTAATTTGGCTACTTTACCTTGTATTTGATAGGCTTTTTGATATCTTTGACTGCTGCTATTTCTACATATCTTGTCATTGGTCATTTGCAAAATTATTTTGTTAAAAAACATACTGATTGTTCACACAAGTACATGTACTCTGAGGTTGACATAAAAATATGCTTGATTTTCTAACTGACAATATCTATGTGTTTTTTTGGAGTCAATGATTCAAAAAATCTATTAGAATTTCAATGGGTACCAAAAGTGCCGTGTTATTAATTTTTGTATTCATATGAAGCAAAATTTGTCCAAAATCTAATACGTGAAAAGAATAAAGCACTTGCTGTGGATTTGAACTCGATTTTCAGATATATCGACGAGGTATTGTCAATTAACATTGGGGATTTCCATTCTTATGTCGATAAGATATATCCTGGTGAACTTGAAATAAAAGATATCACAGAGTATGACACATTTGTTTCATATTTTGATATTTTACTTGAAAAAGACGTTAATGGTAATCTAACAACCAGTTTCTATGATAGATTTGATGACTTTAACTTTTCAATCGTCGACTTCTCTTACTTAGGAGGCAACAATATACCATATCATATGACAGTCTGGAAAGGATGTATTAATTAATTAATTACAATATATGTGATTTATGAATTAAAGCGTTTCGATATATCTAAATTTCGAGTTACTTGCCACAGCAAGATACGTATAGAAGTTTCAAAAAAAAAACCCAGCAATGTAAAGCACTAAGGCGAGAAATTAAAACTGTTTTGTAAATTTAAAAAAAAACGATCCGATTGCACATTCATCATGTACATGTACTCAGAAGTTGATATCAAAAGATGTCTGAGGTGTTGGTTGACAATGTTGAGTTTTGAAGCCACAACAAGTGTTTTCTTCTTTCTTTTCAATATGTTGTTGGAAGATCTGCTGGTCTCCAAAAACCAGATACATATTGTCAGTCAGAAAATTAAGCATCTTTTATTGGGCTCAGAATACCTTTGGCCGCTAATTATAAAACATCTTTTCTTTGATCTCTTAAATCACATAGAAACACGAAATATGTTGATATATAAATTAATCCTTTGTCCTTAACATCTGGCTTGTGTGTGTCCTTTTCTGAAAATCAAACAAAATGATTATGCCCAATGCCTAATGAATATTAAATCGCGTTTTAAGAGTACACATGGAAAGAGACCTCTTCTTTTTAATTTTGCATAATGCATAAATGTTGTATGGAATTTGGAGTGCTTCAATATGCTATTTACTTCATTTAAAATCATTTTTGATAATTTTCTTAAACTCCTCATGCATGTATGAATTCTAAAGAACTGTAGTATATATATCATTCATCTAAATTATATATTTCATTCTGAATTATCGACTACCAAATCAAAAAAAAAATGTAATGTCAAAAAAATTAAGATTTTATTCTGCAATGCAACATTTATAATAAATTTTCATTTTCGGAGCAGTGGTCGTGCAATGCTGCAAATTGCGTTGTGTTAAGAATTTTGTTTGGTCGTGAAAACTCTTTCTAGATCTAAGGGCTGATGGAGATGTTAAGAACGTGAAATGCATTTTTCCTTCGAATTTATTCTTGGGTCTTTTAAGGCATGCACACATTTAAAAAAAATATATAAATACGCTGAAAATGAATCATATTTACAGGGATTAGGTTTCCGAAAGTGAAACAAATGACTGAATTCCAATTTAAGCATAGAAAGACAAATATTACCTAAAAAACTGTCAATGCCGGAGACTTATATAACGCTCTCTTGTCTTGTTTGTTAGATCTCTTCTTAATTGGAGGCAGATAAAACCTGACAACATAAAACTTCAATAAAATATTCCCCAGCACTAGGTTACTTTACTGAATATTATCTTACACCAAGTTTCAGTTTCTGTTTGAAAAGAAAACACATTTTATTGATCATTAACGTAACATTTTCTCTGCACTTTTGACAGAAATCCCCTGCAATGTAAGAGAAATCGAGAAAATGCAAATACGTGTAGATTCCTTTAAGTTAAGACTTTAAATTAATATATTTTTGGATGGTTATTGGAATTTTTTTGCTCAAAATACTAGGCTCCCTCACCGACTTACGGTAAGTTTTAGTTTTCTTTATTGATCGTAAATGTTTGATTTTTTTTTTTCAAACAAAAAAAGTTTATTTTTTAAACGTATGATGCACGGTTTTAACTTCGACGTTTTAAAAAGTTTCATTCCAAATAGAATTAAAAAATAGAAGATATTGTTGGAGGGTAAAACAAAATTCTATCAGTACAAATTATTACTATGATCTCATTTGTATATTTAATGGTTTTATTTTTTCAAAGATGGCGCAATTCTCTGTCCGCCCAGATAGCATGAGGACATTAGCCCAACGTTGGCCCAACAATGTTGGTTATGTTGGGCCAATGTTGGCAATTTACGTTGGCCCAATGTCCTAGCTACTGCTCATTGGCGCGCCGTTGGCCCAACATGTTGGGCCTATGTTGGTACAATACTGTTTGTTTATTTGTCAACGTTGGTACAACGTTATTCCAACATACCAACGCCAACGCAATATTTTGTAACGTTGGCCCAACGTTGGACCTCAGTTCAAAATATAATCATGCCGTTTGTCCGACGTTGGTCCAACGTTGGTACAACGCTTTTGTCGAAATACCAACGTTGGTACAACGCTATTCCAGCATACCAATGCTTACCAAAAATTTGGTAACGTTGACCCTACACTGGACCTCAGTTCAAAATATAGTTATTACGTTCGGCGTTGATTCAGCGTTGATACAAAGCTGTTTCTTGAAATATCATTGGCACAATTATTCCTCAATACAAATGTCTTACAAAATTAATTAAATTCTGTAATATTTATTTCCCAGATTATATGACACAATTAATTTCACCATGTTTGGTCAAATACTTTTTTCCTCCTAAAAAGTAACACAATGTATTCTTTGCCACTTTCACTTTCATTAAAGTATTCCATGGAATGTAACTAAAAGATGGAAGAGGTAGAAAGTTCAAGGTACATTCCACATCACTATGTCCACTACTAAATATCGCTTTGATATAAGAGTCTTCAAGTTCTAATTGTACAGTTTTGAAAGGTCATATTTGAATCACTTATCACATTTTCTGTTGTTTATTTGTTCTTAGAATCCATGTTTCCCACACATATAAAACAGTCCCTTCCATATACAGAAAATGCTACATCAATAGTCTCAGAGTGAAGAGGGTTTTTCCATCTCGGCAATTCCTGTAAACGTTAAGATTGTCATCAATTAAAATAGTATTTTCAAATGTTCATCAGCATCACACATATTTTTAAAGCAATCCTTAAGATTGAATTTCACATTATTAATATAAATACAAAATAGTTACTTACATCTCACTGGTTAACATTCTTGCGTTCACTTACAGATCCGGACATATCTGTTTTGTTCAAGCCCGCCAATTCCTATAAAAATTAAGATCGTCATCAATTAAAATTGTTTAATCAGCTACCCGGTACCAATAATTTGAAAGCCCACATGCAGGCCATTACAATGTTGTGCATTTCACATAATTAATTATTTCAATAACAAAAACAAAAGCTATACTTATTATTAGGATTAAAATTCTTGCGTTCACACAAACAGACACATACACTTTGCATTGTTCAAGTGCGCGGTTAAAAAAAACTGATTAAGATGACGGTTTCCTTGGAGACCTATGAGTCACCTGCCGAGCCAGTGAATTTCACGAGTGACCTATTTATTTTGGAGCCCAAAACATGCAAAACACAGCACTTTAAATTTGATTCAGTGATGCTAAATATGAAATCTACCAAGATACAAAATTACTATTTGTAATTCACAGTTTTATAAGGATTGTCCCATATTTTTTCATTCAATACTTAGTATATATATAGATCACATGTTTATAATGAGTTTCTCATATCATTACCATCGATTTACAATAGATAAATATAAATTGATGAATACTTTTCGCAACATTGGGCCAACGTTGGACCAGCATTTCATCTCAAACATTACAGGCTACCTGTACATGTACTAGTAATCCCAATATTCCTACTATTGGACCAACTCCAGTTCAGTCCAGCACGCCCAACACAGAGCAATGAATCATTTTATTGTCAACATTTATTAAGCTGGGCCAACGTTGGGCCAATATTGAATAACCAACAATAAGTGGCAATATTTTGTGTCAACATGTACTCAGTTAGACCTACGTTGGGCCAATATTTCATACTCAACACACAGGTCCAACACCAAGTCGCTATAGTTCTTGTCAACATGTTACTACAATGGGCCAATATTGGGCCAACATTACATGCCCAACACCGTTAGTTTAGCTTTCATGCCAACGTAAATGAACGTTGGACCAACGTTGCGCCAACATCACATGCCCAACACCGTTGGTTTAGCTTTCATGCCAACGTAAATGAACGTTGGACCAACGTTGGGCCAACATCACATGCCCAACACCATTGGTTTAGCTTTCATGCCAACGTAAATGAACATTGGACCAACGTTGGGCCTACATTTGTTCCCCAACGCCAACACTCTACCAACCATACAACCAAAAACCAACGTTGGCCCAACGGAGTCATGCTATCTGGGCGATGACTGTATAGTGCATCAAAATACATGTTAGTCATCACCCTTGCTGCCTTTTTAAGGGGCTTCCTTTCGAAGATTCAAAAATTGATTCATGTAAAGTCAAAGTTAATATCCAGAGTTTCTTATCTGTAAAATTATGTATGATTTCGTAAAAATATTTTGTCCATTCTTAATGTAATGGTTACTCAAAACTTTCTTCTTATTTTTTGATACTGCTAGAGAGAGTTAATGCTAAATTATACCCAGACATATAATGAGTGAGTTAACACTAAATTATACACAGATAACCATCGACAGTTGTTAGCCATTTAAAAAAAAATTAAATGAATTTAGATTTTATTGGAGGACATTTTAAAGGCATTTTTTATATTATGTTAAGCATTTTACTTAATATTTCATCTTTTATTACGTCGCCTGAGTTACTCTGTTTTATTTCGCCTTTGTGCGCTTAACTATTTTCGACTAATATCTTGATAAATTGAATCTTATGGGGGGAGGGTACAAAAATTGTGAAATTCATGACCCCTCCCCACCTTTGGGGCCAGAGGGGTGGGGCTAAATCACCAAAATAAATGAAATCTTTCAAAAATTTTCTTTAACTCCTGGACATCAACCTGTTTGCATGATTGCAATGAGCACTCAGTTCTCCACAAAAATTGTGAAACTCATGGCCCGAGGGTCGTGTTCTAGTGTAAGGGCGGGGCCGGCTATAAAGATTACATAGTGAAATGCATTATTTCTTCGAAAATATTCTCTGCTCCCAGGAATTAAACAAACAAGATTAATATATTAGCTATGATGAGGAAGAGTATCCCATCAACTATTGTGAAATTCATGGCCCCTGGGTCGGTCTTCTGCACTTATCATGAGGAAATATTAGAAATATATAGTGAAAATTTCTTTGAAGATCTTTTCTCCTTCTGGCTATTAACTAACTACATATGTAGTAATGATCAGCAAGCGTGTGTCTCCCTTAATTGTAATTTTCATGCCCCGTGACTCAGTTGTTATAATGTAAGGGTAGGGCTCAAATGATTACATAATGAAAATTCACTAATTCATTAAAAATCTCCTCTACCCCTAGGTATTTCACCGATGATCTAAGTGCATAGTTATGATGTGCAAGACTGTTTCTTCAAGAATTGTTAATTTCAAGACCCCTGGGTCAGGGGACTCTGGTATTAGGGCGTGGCTCTAGTGACTATATACTGAAAATGAGTAAACGCTTTGAAATCTGCTCTTTAGTATTTATCAAACATTTATTAATAGCAAAGCAACAAGGTTGCCATTTCCAAATATCATGAAATTATTAGCCAAAGGTTGAAGGGTTCCTGTTGGGTGGAGCACTACATATAATATAATGGAATTTCACTCTTTTTCTGTCCTCTTCTCTGGGTTTTAAGTTTTAAGTCATAAAAGCAATGGTTTCTCTTATAAAATTGTGATATTGCATGGCCTCTTGTTCAAATTCAATTGCACCTGATTCCAACTTTAACTCCCGACATGTCCATGATTGCTCTGCTACTAATTTGTAATGTTTAATGGACGTTTTGAGCTTGAAGACCGTTCGTTATCTCAATAGAATTCATCTGAAACAACGTGCGTTTTGGAAAATCAATATCTTATATACACCACTTCTTCAGACTCCTTGAAATTCCAGAAGTCGGATCATGTGCCTAGGAGAGGTAAGCATCCTTTGTTGACCCAGAAATAACGCCGTCGTGAATTGACTAACCATAGATTTCAAAATGGAGTCTAGTATGAGCACAAAGGTGCAACATTTTGTGAACCAAGTCAGCCAAATTACGACTCTATCATAATTGCTTACAATGCCTTTATAACTACCATAGATTTAATGAAATTCTCTAAACGAGGTTCTTCATATCCCTGTTATATTATTTATCAGAATGATAAGAAATATCTGAAAGCCTTTGAAGTCAGGGATATATTTGGCGCCAACACCTACATGTACTGCAGCACGTGACCTCGGTATAAGCGATTTTCATTGCAGGACAGGTCTCCACGTTATGCAGTGGATTCGAACCCGCGACGTATACGTAAGGATAAGCTTTTACTCCTCGACTCTAGAGTTGATGTTTTTTTTCCACTGCGGCTCGCAATTTTTGTATACAATACAATTATTCAAGAAGGCATTACACGTGGACCCCTTGGACATTCCAGATGTAGGATCAGGTACCTAAGATAAAAATCCCCTGTTAAATGGCCACGCCCGACAAGATCCTTACGTTTTCTCTATAACAAAATATAGTGTAAATCGGTTAGAAGAAAAATTGTAACAAAAAAATATTACATAAATTTAGCAAAGAATTTTATGAATAATCATTTAAAAACAATCAAAAACGTCCACAGAAATCTGGAAAATGCATAAACCTCATATCACAATACAATGATTACTACTGTGAAATCATTTAATTCATGGAACCAATGTTCGTGGATTGCTTAAATTTGTAAAGTCCTTAAACATGGGCGGATACAGGATTTGAGATGGGGGGGGGGGGGGGGGGGGGGGGCGTGGATAATTTTTTTTAGGCACGGGGTCTGGGGCCCGCCTTAAGGAGCCCAGGGGGCTTTGCCCCCGGAAGCTCCTAGATTTTCGTGTATTTTATGTGTAAATCAGGCCTATAATAGAGCATATTTTTCATTTATTAGAGAAAACCACACATATATAAATTTCTTAAAATCTAATGGCGAATAATGGCCATGGCAGCACTACAATTTTCAGTAAATTACATGTAGTTACTGGTTACAATCGTAACAAAGGTTACCGACCCAAATACATTGGGCGATTTTGGCAACCCAAATGGCAAATGGCAAATACATGTAAATGAAAATCATCATGAAATGGGCAAATACATTGTGCGTGATGTTTTGGGTAAATACACATGGCGATGAATGAGTTGCCTATCCCGTTAGTATATATGTCTCTGCTATAATAAACGATTTACTTACTAACTTATTTACTAACAGTGGTATTAGCTAGTTATGTACCAAAGTACGGCATTATTAACACTAGTCATATCATACTTTGAATGATGGGGGCCCAGGGGGCGAAGCCCCCGGAAGCTCCTAGGTGTTTGGTTTTTTAAAAGAGTAAAATCTAGCACAACAATAGTGGTATTGGTTAGTTATATACCAAAATATGGCATTTTCAATATTAGACATATCATACTTTGAAAATTTTAGGGGGGCGTGCGCCCCCACCCCCTCCCCTTATATCCGCCAGTGTTAAGGACCTTATAATTATTTCGTGTATTCACTTGCATCTACAAAAGAAATAGTTTCTTTTGATAAGGTTGTATAGATTCTTGAATATTGGATACTTGCATTCCACGAATACTGAGCCAGAAAAATATTAAATGATTTTGTGATAATGCTGTATAATAAGACTATTAAAAGCATAAAATCCAAATTAAATTGCGATAGATTAATATATATATATAATTATGCAATGTAAATACAACAAAAGATGCATTAAAAATTGTGAAATACTTAAAAATATTGTAAATAAATATGTTTTGTAAACGAAAGTCATGAGATAGTTGACATTTCCATTTATTGATGGGATTATCTTTCATTGGTAATCAAAGCAAACTGTAAAAATTGATGAGAAGTTATTTTGAATATTTATACGCTTGGCTAATAAATAGTTTTGAAGTGGCATCGACACAAGATGACAAATACGTATTTTTGGTAAACTCTTGTTTTGGATTTATTTAAACGTCGATATTTCTATTTGCCTCGTTTGTAAAGGATCAGTTTGTAAAGTGCCGTTCCTGGTTTGTATTCGTAAGGAATAAGAAATGCAGACAGGTGGAAGAGTTCAATAAATACTCTGTAGTCGTCCCTGCAACAAGAAAAAATAAAGGTATCCAATATCTTAACTTTGTTTTTCAATATTTTTATACTATTTAAGCTTCAAAAGTTGATCTCTATCCTAAAAATGATATAAACTTTATAATAGGAAAAATAGGAATATTAATAAGTTTGTCAAAACCTAATCTTATGATTTAAAAGACTCACTCATTTGTTTTCTTAAGGTAGTCGTATCCCGACGTGCCACCTGTTCCTGTTTTCTTGCCCAGCATCCGATGAACCATCAACACGTGGGAATCTGGATATATCAATCATCTGTATGATTTCTTTTAAGCGAAAAAATTAACTAAAAACAATTATTTTTAAGTATTTTTAGCCTTTTCGCGAATTCTTGATTTTAGAGTGTTACCTTCGACGCTTTCTTTTTTCAAGTGCCACCATTTTCCTGATGGCGGTATATTAAAGAAAATTATCTTAGAAATTTAAGCTCTTTAGCAAGAGAGCTATCTCGCATATAATTTTCTTGAGTGTCATATATAGATATTTAAGATATCTTTTGTAAAGTGTTGATAATATTGACCATCACGTTTTAATCGTATCCAGTATGCAATATCTAAAGCTTAGTTACATTGTAGATATTCCTTTGCCTACGTATTTCAAAAGTAAAATATGATTTTAACTTATAATGAATTCATTCAAAAATTTCAGTTTGTTAATAGATATTTTATCATATATTAGTCTTTAAAAAAATTAACCATTTTATAATAAATTTAAAATGTTTCAATCACACTATATTTTCATTGCAAAATTACATAACAAAGTATTAATTTGAAAAATGATTCATTGTAATTTAAGACATTTTAAATTTTATATAGATTTCTCAATTTCTTGAAGTTGATTTTTGCATAAAATTTCTACTTTTATGAATGTAAGTGGAGTTTTTTTTTATTTAAATATATATCCATGATTGTGATAAAAAACTTTTTCAAATGCTAACTGTTAATTACATATTCTCAGTGACTATTTTCTAGATATTATATTTTAATAAAATACATTTTAACGTTTCATTTTTACAATAAGTATAAGAAGTTCATTACTTAACTTTCCCCTTGATAAGCGGGAGGGTATATAGTAATCTGTATATGCGTCCGTCTGTCTGTTACGCTTTGGGGTATCCAATTCTTATCCGCAACTCCTCTAATATCACTGAATGAAAGAAAGAGGGCGTATAAGGCGTGGACAATCCCCCGCTCTGAGAAAAAATGTTTCTCAATTTTCAAAATTCACAGAAAGTTATATTTTTTTCTAAAATCATGTTCTAAGTAATGCCAACTTCAAAACATTTTATAATTTTACTTTACCGAACGACTTATTATTTGATAATCTTTATTTTAAAGTTGACAGTTAAGCATATTTAGTTGAAAATGGGTTTACTAGAGTTATAAAAAATGAATTTTGAACATGAATGGGTCAAGTCTTCATTCTTCGTTAACGCTTTAATGATGGAAACGTTTATGTGAAAAAAAAAAATAGAATCTGAACCCATTCTATATTAAAATCGAAAATTTCTAGGGAAAAAAATTAAGCTTCAACAAACCCGTTCATTTAAATCACACTGACAGAGGTAGATAATGAATAGTGGTTAAGCGGTCGGTCTTAGACGAAACCCTGCGGCATGGAGAGAGTTCGAATCATACATGAAGCTTTTTCACAATTTAGTTTTAAAAAATGTGACTTTTAGAATTGAGAAATGTCTTTTCTCAGAGCGGGAGATTGTCCTCGCCTTGTACGCCTCCATTCTTTGATGAAACTTTAACAGAATCTTTATTACATATTGCCAATATGCACCTCCTATTTTACTTTTTGATCTAATACATATTTTGGGTTTCCCACAACAAAAAATATACACGCTTATTATATTCATATTGGAGACGGGGGTATCATTTAGTGAGCTCATTGCTCACAACACGTCTAGTTTGGACAAGATTAATAATTCAATTTATATGAAACACTCATAAGTTTTATAATAAACAATGAATGAGGAGTTTATTTTATGATATCTGCAAAAAAAGACTTAAATGTCTTTATCAGATTTTTGAGCAACTATTAATAGCTAACAGACATAATTATGCTTGAGCAATTTTAAAGGACCCTTACGGCGCCATTTTGAGACTAAAGCGTCGACATCCATCACAAGTTTTATTGTTTCATATGCCCTCTGAAACTCTGGCTCTTCTTGGTAAAGTGAAATCAGCAGCGCCCCATGAAATGCTTCATACTTCAACCGTTTACCTTATGTCAAAAAGACATGTACATGTATAAAGAGAATTCATTTCTTCTTTAGATTGTTTTCAACATCAGGTAAATTATATATCTTAGACATGAATGATAACGTTATGATAAACCAATTTAGTTTGTTTTCTTTATCTAACTCACCACTCGCTCTGTACTTCTCCTCATCTATTATTCCCATTAATGCTTCCTGAATCAAATGAGGAATGATTATTGCAGCCCGTAGGACATAGCTACTATATATATATATATATATATATATCATTTCTCTGTGCTTTCTATATTAATATTCCTTCACTTAGGGCAGTTATATTAGTTTAAGAGTTGTTGTAATTTGTGCTTTATAAATAAAATAAATTTCATCACAACATGTATTGGTAACGATCCTCTAAAAACTAATGTCCAAATAACTGTATCTCACTTCCATTCTCAATGACCGTGTAGTGTAGGGCAGCGTTGTGAGAATTTGTAAAGTTTTTTAACTTGCCTAGATAGCCGAGCGGTCTAACGCGCTGTCCTGTACTGCTAGGAGACAGATTCCGTAGGTCGAGAGTTCAACCCCGGGCTGGGGCGGAAGTGAGTATCCTTGTAAAAGTGAATTTCTCTGTGCTTTCTATATTAATATTCCTTCACTTAGGGCAGTTATATTAGTTTAAGAGTTGTTGTAATTTGTGCTTTATAAATAAAATTAATTTCATCACAACATGTATTGGTAACGATCCTCTAAAAACTAATGTCCAAATAACTGTATCTCACTTCCATTCTCAATGACCGTGTAGTGTAGGGCAGCGTTGTGAGAATTCCATCGGCATCGAAAGCAAGTTTTTTAACTTGCCTAGATAGCCGAGCGGTCTAACGCGCTGTCCTGTACTGCTAGGAGACAGATTCCGTAGGTCGAGAGTTCAACCCCGGGCTGGGGCGGAAGTGAGTATCCTTGTAAAAGTGAATTTCTCTGTGCTTTCTATATTAATATTCCTTCACTTAGGGCAGTTATATTAGTTTAAGAGTTGTTGTAATTTGTGCTTTATAAATAAAATTAATTTCATCACAACATGTATTGGTAACGATCCTCTAAAAACTAATGTCCAAATAACTGTATCTCACTTCCATTCTCAATGACCGTGTAGTGTAGGGCAGCGTTGTGAGAATTCCATCGGCATCGAAAGCAAGTTTTTTAACTTGCCTAGATAGCCGAGCGGTCTAACGCGCTGTCCTGTACTGCTAGGAGACAGATTCCGTAGGTCGAGAGTTCAACCCCGGGCTGGGGCGGAAGTGAGTATCCTTGTAAAAGTGAATTTCTCTGTGCTTTCTATATATATATATATATATATATATATATATATAGATAATTTTAAGTTTTGGTGTATGGGATTGAGGTGGGAGAAGTTATTCAGAATTTAAGATTATCTAAACATTGAGGACATTAATATCAGAATGTTCTTTACTTTTATACATTAGAAGATAAACAAAATATTGACTCTTTAAAAATGTTTTTTTTATAGTTAATCTACAAAGTTGTTTATCATTTACTTTCGAAACTAGAGTGTTCCAAGGAAAGCACGTGTCATCTGCTTTTGCCTTCTTTCAAGATGTTACTAAATCTTAGAGTAGTAATCCCAATGAAATCATTATAAATAATTATTTATGATATTACATGTTCTCAATACGTGTTTCATAGTCTTTACACAAATAGTCACTATCATTTTCATAGTGTTTAAATATCAGTTTGTGTGGTAATTGAATACCGGTATCAAACAGTTCCAAAAAACAGTTTCATGAGCTCAAAACATGTATAAAACCTAAGTATCAACATCCCGCCACTCAAAATTCAAAAGTCTTAGTTAAATGAAATTGAACTGTCTGGGTATTCTTTGTAAAGTAGGTAAAAGGTCCAGTTGAAGTGAATTGTAACGCTGTTATTTTTCATAATGTTGTAAGACAATCAGTGCACATGCTAAATAACACAAAATTACCCCTTAAATGTCAAAAATTTGTTATATTTTGGCACTTTTAACTTTTTAGTACATTAGGTAAAAGGACAAGGTCAAGTGTCACGAGGTTGGTAACCTTGGCAATTTACAAATGCCATAATAGCAAGCAATAAATGTGCAAAATATCAAGATGTATTTTACTTGAAAAAGACGTTAACGGTATTCTAAGAACCAATCTTTATGATAAACATGATGACTTTAACTTTTCTATCGTCAACTTCCCTAACTTATGCAGCAATATACCCAGGTAAATTATTGACAAGCAAGTTGATGAAACAAGAATATCAGCAGTCTCGTTTAAAGTCATAATTTTGTAAGTCCTATGGTCGATATAATGACCTTGTCAGCAAATACAATTTATCATTGAGTCAAATACTAACTGACGTTTTTCATACCAATTGTTAGTCCATTATTTATATACTGATACTGTCGACGATTTTTCGTTATTTTCCTTTTAATTTATTTAATTTTAATATATATTTGATGCAGCCATCATTTACTTGAGGAATTGATCAAGTTTAAAGGGGTATCCTTTTTGTTCGATTTACATCCGACTACATGTACAATTTTTAAAATCTTTTCGACTATTGTCTTCATCATTCAAACGCATGTCTTTTTCACACATATTGAAGCGGTTTGATGATCAAGACTCATTTTCATTGTTAACTTCATTCATTTTCCGGACGACAATTGATCGTTACATTGATGTTTTCATTTGATTAATTTATTTAATTATAGCATTTACTTAAAATATGTATTTGTACAAGTTTTGATGTTTTAATATTGCTTTGGAGGACTTCATACCTTATCGCATTGATTCCCAGCATCCTGAAAAATCAAGGCAAGATGATGTAGTTATTTTATCATAAAAGTTTTTTTTATAACTTCTTTATATTCACATTTTTTATTGTTCTATGTACTACCTTCGACCATGCATCCACCATTGTTTTCAATCCATCACAATATATCTTTTTGTCTTCAACATACTCTCTAAATATTCTTTCCAACCAATTCTAAGAGAAAAATAAATTTTTATACATGTGTATATTGTTAAAGGTACCTTA
Organism: Saccostrea glomerata; assembly: GCA_003671525.1. NCBI lineage: Eukaryota > Metazoa > Mollusca > Bivalvia > Ostreida > Ostreidae > Saccostrea > Saccostrea glomerata. Next base: position 40,642 of record PRKT01000832.1, on the reverse strand, counting down.
AGACCAATTTGTCTTTATAAATCGCACTACAAAGTCTAAATTATGGAATCCGGATAGGGCCACGCAGTTCACCATCGCATCATCGCACCGAGGTTTGAGTCGATGGTGCGATGACGCGATAATGCGATGACGATGGAGCGATGAAGCGATAACGATAAAGCGATGGTGCGATAGCGTGATGACGATGACGCGATGGCGCAATACTGCGATGACGATGAAGCGATGGTGCGATGGAGCGATAAAGCGATGACGCGATGGCACGATAGCGATGGTGCGATAGCGATGATACGATAACGCGATAACGATGAAGCGATGCTCTATCGTGTCATCATCAGTGCTCTATCGCACTATCGTCATCGTATTGTCGCACTATCGCGCTATCGACTCTTTTGCGCATGCGCCATTGAGAAGAGAAATGGCGTCAGGTTGTCAAAGTATGAACAGAATACACATCGGAAATAGATTCACCCAAGGTGAATTAACTTCACTTGGTATTAAAATTAACCATGTCTTTATTGCCAGACATATAACAAGTTAGAAGATTGTTAAAATATAGTTTGATAATCTAGATAAAGTTAACAATACACTCATGTTGTGAATGATGTAAAAGAAATCGAAATCCGCGTGATCTAGATTTTGGTTTCTAAACGGGGGGGGTTACGTGGAAAATAATTACGATGGTTTTACTTTCACTATGTTCGCGACTCATTTTTCCGCAAAATTAAACCCACCGTGAATGATATCACTAACTACTAAAACAAGTAAATGCATATACGAAATTTAAATTAATTTCTTGCATCGTGAAATCAGGGACCTACATGTATATACTTATGGAATCCGGATAGGGCCACGCAGTTCACTATCGCGTCATCGCACCCTCGAAGTTTGAGTCGATGGTGCGATGACGCGATAATGCGATGACGATGGAGCGATGAGGCGATAACGATGAAGCGATGGTGCGATAGCGCAATGACGATGACTCGATGGCGCGATACTGCGATGACGATGAAGCGATAGTGCGATGCTGCGATGGTGCGATAGCGATGATACGATAACGCGATAACGATGAAGCGATGCTCTATCGTGTCATCATCAGTGCTCTATCGCACTATCGTCATCGTATTGTCGCACTATCGTGCTATCGACTCTTTTGCGCATGCGCCATTGAGAAGAGAAATGGCGTCAGGTTGGCGTCAAACCTCGATGGTGCGATGATGCGATAGTGAATTGCGTGGCCCTATCCTATGGAATCCGGATAGGGCCACGCAGTTCACTATCGCATCCTCGAGATTTGAGTCGATAGTGCGATGACGCGATAATGCGATGGCGCGATAACGATGAAGCTATGCCACGATAGCGCGATGACGATGGTGCGATACTGCGATGACGATGAAGCGATGGTGCGATGAAGCGATAATGCGATGGCACGATAGCGATGATGCGTTGGTGCGATAGCGATGATACGATAACGCGATAACGATGAAGCGATGCTTTATCTTGTCATCATCAGTGCTCTATCGCACTCTCGTCATCGCATTATCGCACTATCGCGCAATCGACTCTTTTGTGCATGCGCCATTGAGAATAGAAATGGCGTCAGGTAGCGAAGATATGAACAGAATATATATCAGAAAAAGATCTTACTGGGTTAATAAACTTCACTTGGGCATTAAAATTAACCAAGTCTTTCTTGCCAGACACATAACTAGTTAGAAGATTGTTAAAACATAGTATGATAATCAAGATAAGTTTAACAATACACTCATCTTGTGACTGATGTAAAAGATATCGAAATCCACGTGATCTAGATTTTGGTTTGTAAACGCTTAATTTCTTGCGTCGTGAAATCAAGGACCTGTATACTAGTATATAGGTCCCTGGTGAAATTAAAAGCATCGCTATTGTACTTTCTGAGAAATCGTGAAATTTAAGCACCGTTAAATACAGTATTCACAATTAAGAAAATTAAAAGCAAACACAAGACAAAAGTCTTCTTTCCTCTCTCCTCTTGGTACATGTACTTCGTGTTTGTTATTTAAAATATAATTATCAAATACAAATTAAATTAAAGTCAGTTTATTATCACTGGGCAATCAAATCTTTCCTCGAATTTTAACTACTAATGACAATTATATGTATAAAACCAAAGAAGAAATATGATTTCTTTATCGTATCCGTTAAAGAAATATTCTTGAATCTTTTCATTAACAAACGCCATTTTATGCAATGACTGCTGGGAATGCCATCCTATCTATATAGTCGATAGAGCGATGGTGCGATGACACGATGTCGATAGCAATAACGATGACACGATATAGCATCGCATCATCACTATCGCGCCATCGCATCATCGCTATCGCACCAACGCATCATCGCTATCGTGCCATCGCGTCATCGCATTATCGATTCATCGTACCATCGCATCATCGTCATCGCGCCATCGCTTCATCGTTATCGCACCATCGCTTCATCGTCATCGCATTATCGCACCATCGACTCAAATCTCGATGGTGCGATGATGCGATAGTGAACTGCATGGCCCTATCCGGATTCCATACTATCCGGATTCCATACCATAATCGACCTTTTTTCACATTTCTATTCGATCATTTGTCCATTCGACTGTTAGTCGAAAAGACGACTATTCGTTGATATATCTATAATTTAAACTTACAAAAATGATGTAATTCATCTGTATTTACTTGTATTTAAAATAATATTTTGACTTTGATATTTATTTGTTATTGTATTAAAAATATATTCTATTCTATAGTTTGGTATATAGGAGCAGATCAGCTTAGAAAACAATTTTGTGTCGCGTTGAGCATATCAAATTCATTTTTAGGTCAATACCTTTTTCAGTATACTTGTCCTGAGGTACATGCATACACATGTATACGCATATATTGTAAATGTATTATATTTAGCGTGTACGATATTAAGCGGAAATTGAGTTTTGAACAAGTTAGCGTACATTTGATTTAGCGCATTTCCTAATGTTCTTAATAACGCATATAAGTACAAAACATTAAGCGTTGTACTTGAATTAGCGGAAGTATCCTTCCCCCAAAAGCGCTTAAAAGAATACATAGCCAAATGTAATTCGTTTAGAGTATCCTGTTTCTCCAAACAATTCAATATTCTTTTGGGAATTAAAAACATGCTGAATTTTATTAAACTTCAAAATAACTACATGTAATTTATGTGATGTATATGTATATGTCTATGTCTTCATAGAGCCTTAGCTTTGGTGATACATTTGAAATGAAAATAATGTAAAGTATACATGTATGGACATTTTTTCTCTCTATCAGTCTCATGGCACAGTAGTTCCAGTGTCTGCTCTAGAGTCGCAAGTAAGGAGCTGATCCTTATGTTGCGGGTTCGAATCCCACTGTGAAGACCGGTCCTTCGGATGAAACCGTATAAACCGAAGTCCTGTGTCGCAGTAGGAGCTGGCTCGAAAAAAATCCCTCACTGATCAGTGGCCCTGAGTGCGAGTGTACGACAAATTTCGTAGCTCTCCACAGTGACGTAGCATCGTTTTTGAAAGGGGGGGGGGGGGCAGCCAGAGATTTTTTTTTACTTATCTGAAAAAGTTGACAAGCATAAAAAAGAATATTGCCTAAACTGCCTCCTAAACTCCTATTTCGGGGGGGGGGGCAATTTTTTCAATGACAGTTTCTTTCAGTACCAATTTTGACTTACAATACTATGTATTCTTTATATCATTTTCCTGTAGTTCAAAGGGGGCGGGGGCAACCACCCTTTCAATGTACATGTTCAATATTACATGTCGTCGCCTGAGAATTATAAGGTTCTAACTGAATTTTGTAAAATTTTGGGAAATTGAAGTTAAAGTTCGGGCATCAATATCTTTTTACTAATAGCTTTATGGACTATGATATTAGGCATAAATGCTTAAAATATGATAATCTACTGCAAAATAAACTTAATGTTTAGTAGATTTGAGCAGAAACATGATAAAAAGGACGTTGAAAAAGGTGAAAGAAGATTCTATCGAATATTAGTAACGTTGGGGAGAAAAATGGGGGGGCACCCCCCCCCCCTTATTGCTACGTGCCTGCTCCACTGGCGAGTGGTGCCGTCTCCATAAGAGTGAAAAATTCTCGACAGGGGCGTTAAACAACATACAATCAATCAATCTCTGTTTCTCTCTTTCTCTCTCTCAAATGATCGATCAATTGTTCATTCATTCGACTGAATAAAATGAAGGTAAACTATAGACATGCAATAGACGGGAAACCAGAAGTCTCTGTCGAGACTGAAGCTCTACTGGTTTGTACTTATAGCAAAGGAAGAGGAAAGTACTTAAGCAGTTGGGAATTGAAACTTACACTAGCAAAAAAGAGAATAATGATCCTTGAATTAGTTTCTTTATGTTCTTAGTGTAGTCTACTTGCATGCCACATTATATTATAATCAGACTAAAACTATTTGAAGTAGCATTTTGAGAATAACAGAAATTGCTATCTTTATTAACCAAGGTAAAAATGTTCATTGAAGTCAAAAACCGATATAAAGAATTATGTACCTTAGTGTAGTCTACTTGTGTGCCAAGTTATATTGAAATCAGACCAAAACTGTAGGAGGAGTAGCATTTTGAAAGAATTTCACAGAAATTTCTATTTTTAGTAACACCATCTACACCATTCGTCGAAATCAAAAACCGATACACAGAATTATGTATCTTAGCGTAGTTTACTTGTGTGCCAAGTTATATTGAAATCAAACCAAAACTGTAGGAGGAGTAGCATTTTGAAAGAATTTCATAGAAATTTCTATTTTTAGTAACAACGCCAACATCGTTCGTCGAAATCAAAAACCGATATACAGAATTATGTATCTTAGTGTAGTCTACTTGTGTGCCAAGTTATATTGAAATCAGACCAAAACTGTAGGAGGAGTAGCATTTTGAAAGAATTTCACAGAAATTTCTATTTTTAGTAACCACGGCAACACCGTTCGTCGAAATCAAAAACCGATACACAGAATTATGTATCTTAGTGTAGTCTACTTGTGTGCCAAGTTATATTGAAATCAAACCAAAACTGTAGGAGGAGTAGCATTTTGAAAGAATTTCATAGAAATTTCTATTTTTAGTAACAACGCCAACACCGTTCGTCGAAATCAAAAACCAATACACAGAATTATGTATTTTAGTGTAGTCTACTTGTGTGCCAAGTTATATTGAAATCAGACCTAAACTGTAGGAGGAGTAGCATTTTGAAAGAATTTCACAGAAATTTCTATTTTTAGTAACAACGCTAACACCGTTCGTCGAAATCAAAAACCGATACACAGAATTATGTATCTTAGTGTAGTCTACTTGTGTGCCAAGTAATATTGAAATCAGTTCAAAACTGTAGGAGGAGTAGCATTTTGAAAAATTGTTTACAGACAGACAGACAGACAGACAGACAGACAGACAGACAGACGGACAGACGGACGGACGCCGGACGCATTACTATCGCATAAGCTCTTCTGGTCTCTGACCAGTAGAGCTAAAAAAATCCTAGATATTGAAATTTTAGCTTTTGAAAGTTATTTATTTTAAATCTTGCTTTTAAATTTTTTTATATACAGCTTAGGTTTTATAGATTTTTCTCTTACCAAAATCGAACAGCACTTGTGTATCAGTGAATGATTAAATTTATCGGGTTTTTGTTTGTTTGTTTTCTCGGCATAGTGCATTGAACCAGCAGCTGGAAAAGGATTACTAGTTTGTGTTTCGCTTGAACTGGAAATATTATTTGGATTTTACCAACTTTTAAAAGGTTAACAATTTAAAAAGAACTGAATGCTAATCACCTCAAAAACAGCAAACAACGAAGGCCCTTCTTCGGACTTTTTTGCTTCTACCCTTTGTGTTTCGTTAAATTCGTCTGTATAGTCTTTGCCTTCTTTGTGTGCTTTCCTTGTTTCCTGACAATGTATTTAAAAATGTTATCTTTAGAACCAGTCCCAAATTAAGATAACTGATATATCTAACAGCGGCTTACCCTCAGAAGACCTAAGGTGTTTTCAATTAGACGGAATTGTAGACTTTGAAATCCAGATCCACTTCGTAGGTATTTTCTTCAAAAAATAAAATAGACGTCTGTGATTGAATCAAAATTACTTTATTGTCGGCATGTACAATATTGATTTCTTTACATAATAATCTTATATATGAATATATTCCTTTTATGAGCTCGATTTTTAGATAAATGATCGACCTCACAGAAATACATATCGAATGTGCACGAAATGCCAGGTTGATGTATTTTTCTGTGAAGTTGATATAACTACGGATTGACTGAATGAAACGGCTACATTAGTTATTTAATTTTCTAAAAACATTTTCAAAACCAAATTTGAAAAGAATAAGAACATGCCACAAGCACTATCTGCGAATTTTTTTAGCACCGCCGAAAAAAAAAGAAACCGCGGTTTACCCTAATTATCTTTTTTTT
>PRKT01000832.1:20583-33939 GCA_003671525.1 Saccostrea glomerata | reverse complement strand
GTAGATTATATACGGGTATGCTATATTTTCAAAGACTATAATTTTTTTTATTAAAATTTATGAAAATACATTTAATATAATTACAGAATAAACTAATGATGAAAAGGAGTTGAATATTTTGAACATCAAGCTATATTTATAACTGTAGTGAAGACATCACTTTTGCTATTTAAAACAACAGGGGATGCTCTCTCCTCCATGGCACCTGATCCCACCTCTAATGTTTCGGGGATCCGTGTTTGCTCTGCTCTTATTTTATATTGTTTTATGGACTTTGAGACTGAATACTGGTCGTTATCTCCATATCCTTCCATAAGAGATTATTTTCGTATTTAAGAAACATCTAGTCGATATGTTCTTCAAAGACTTATAAGTAACAGAAGTCTATATGCTGTTCATATGATCATGTTGGAGCTAATCAGAGAACTTAGAATACATGTATTTGAGAAAAATAATTTTCTCTGAAAAAAATATTTTTTTTAATCTTATTGATCATAAAGGTTTAAAATTCATACAGATTTATTATACCAACACATTTTTACAGCAAATTGAAATTCTAATAAATGCGGTTCATTTTGCATTAAATATTGCTTTGAATATCAACTTAATTATCAATAATTTTGTCAATCACTTACCTAAAATTGAGAAAGATGGCCGGAGGCATCGTTTCGATGATTTCAAAATGACCAATGATTAACTAAAAGAGAATAATACGAAAGAAATGCAGAATATCATTCCTTAGACACATTGCGGGTTCCAGTAAATATTCACCCAAGCTTCTCTCTTTACTCCTGAATAAGATATCAAGAGCAGTGAAGAAAAAAAATTCAAGAGCACTGTGCACAATATATTTGAGAAGCGATGAAATCAGATGTGGATACTTAAAATTCCAAGAAACCTTGGGTAAATTTGAAATTACAGGATTTTACCAATATCAACAGCCTAAAAACTTGCGACTTTTCATCTTTATACACAACCATTCCTGGACGATAAGCTTTTTCAATACAAATGGAAGTCATAATTTTACTATCTTTGTCATTGGTCATTTTTCATATTGTTAAAAAGCATTTTGATGCACACACAAGTACATTAAAAAGATGATTTAGTCTCTGATTGACAATAATTTTCTAGTATATGGTTTTTTGAGACTAAGTCTTCAAACAATCTATTGGAAATCACATTTGTATCAATTGCGCCCCGTTATTATCAGGCCTATCTTTGTATTCAGATGAAGCAGAATTTGTCCAAAATCTTTTAACGTGAACACTTGCTGTGGTCTTCAACTCGACATTTAGATATATTGACGGCGTACTGTCAACTAACAATGGCTATTTCTAGTCATATGCCGATACGATATATTTCAATCGTCAAAATCTCTTCTTATGCAGCAATATATCTTCATCATCTGCATACGGAGTTTATATATCTCAGTTGATTCGATAGGCAAGAGCATATTGTATGTATGAACAATTTCTTAAATGAGGTAAATTATTGACAAACAAGTTGATGAAACAAGAATATCAGCAGTCTCTTTTAAGGACGTTCGATCCTGATATTTTGAGCGTATTTCGCGCAGGTCCTTTATTCATAAAATTAAGCATCATTTTTAGGTTCTAACAATAAACTGAATTCTACAATGCAAATTAAACTATATTCAATGAAAAAACCGCGATTAAATTCCATTCAAATAGAATTAAGCTAGGGACTATATTTTGTGGCGGAAAATTTTTTAGACTAAAATGATCAGTTTTTTTCAATGTGAACTATAACAGTACTGTTAATTTTGGATGCCTATTTTTTCATGCTGGTTTCACACAAAGCTGTTTTTTGCAGTGAAATATGCTATGCTGGTTCTGAAATATATTATATTAAATTATTTCTTATGAATTCTATCAACAAAGTGTGACAAATATAGTAAATATATTCTGAAAATCGGGGGAAAATTGAGCCAACTTTAACGTAAAATTCACACTTTTTTAGTAATATCTGAAAATGTACATCATATACCCCCACTTTTGATGTTCTTTTCTAAATATTCAAGATAACTTTGACCTATTTGCTTAAAATCAGAAAAAGTTTAAGACTTTAAAATAATTTTCTTGCTTATTATATTTTCAATGCCGGAAAAATAACATTTTATTAGTGCAGAAAGGTCAAATGATTGATTATGCGAAGCAATTTAAAACTTTGTCTTAGTCAAAATTTTTAAGTGTCTTTTTTTAAACAGACTTAGAGTTCATTTGTTTCATGCTTTAATTGGATAAAAATATTGAAGGGAAAACGTCGAAGATGTAATTTTTAATTAAGACACAAATTTCAGTGCAGAAAGGTCATATTTAATGTACTGTAGCGCTAAAAGAAGCATATTGACCCCCATTTTTTGATTTGAAATTCAATTAAGCTTTGTATGTAGAAACTAAAATATACTTGGCAAAAAAAGTTTAAGACTTTAAATATCAGGATCGAACGTCGTTAAAGACATCATTTTGTAAGTTCTAGGTCCAATACAATGACCTTGTCAGCAAATTAAATTTATCATAGAGTCAAATGCTGACTGACGTTTTTCATAATTATTGTTCGTCCATTATTTATACTAAAACTGAATTGACGACGGATTTGTCCGTTACTTCTCGATCACCACAAGGAGCACACGGCAGGAATAACCAGTCATCAAACACTCCTCCTTGGTACTTGACTCCACCTCTGATGTTTTGGAGATACCTGTTTGCCCTGTTCCTATTTTGTATTGTGTCCATGGACTTTTGATCTTGAATACTTTTCGTTATTTCAATACGTTTCACTCCATATATTTTATTGAGAAATATTGTCATCACGATGTAATGAGGTTGTAAGCAGAAATTACCTATAAAGTGAATGTATTTCTTGCCAATTGTAAGACATCAGCTTTAATACTTTTTTTTCAATGCGGAATAATCGCTCTGCCTGATCTATACATAGACCTCACTCTGCACGTGACCTGTTCACATGAATTGCTTCTTCTTCGCACCTATTTCAACTTCTTGAATTTCCCAAGGTTTGTATGTACGTTATTTCAAATTACTGTTTGTTTTCTCTGGGAATCCGAGAAGTAGAGTCAGGTGAGGTGTTTGACATGTAATCTGAAAATAAATCTAGCATACTGCCGGTAGAAAGTTTTTTTTTCCAGTTTTTAGCTCACCTGAGCCGAAGGCTCAAGTGAGCTTTTCTGATCACATTTTGTCCGGCGTCCGTCTGTCTGTAAAATTTTCACATTTTCGACTTCTTCTCAAGAACCGCTGGGCCAATTTCAACCAAACTTGCCACAAAGTATCCTTGGGTAAAGGGGATTCAAGTTTGTACAAATGAAGGGCCACGCCCTTATTTAAGGGGAGATAATTGGGAATTAATGAAAATTTAGTGGTATATTTTAAAAATCTTCTTCTCAAGAACCACTGTGCCAGGAAAGATGAAACTTATGGGGAAACATCCTCAGGTAGTGTAGATTCAAGTTTGTTCAAATCATGACCCCCCGGGTAAGGGCGGGGCCAAAATGGCCGACCAAAGTTTTACATAGAAATATATAGGAAAATTCTTTAAAAATCTTCTTCTCAAGAATGACAAAGCCATAATTCATCATATTTATATGGAAGCATGCTCAGGTAGTGTAGATTCAAGTTTGTTCAAATCATGACCCCCGGGGGTAGGGCGGGGCCAAAATGGCCGACCAAAGTTTTACATAGAAATATATAGGAAAATTCTTTAAAAATCTTCTCAATCATTTTCTAAAAAATAGCAAATCCATGATTGGTCATGGGACTACTTTTGGATTTAAACTTTACAATAAAAAGCCATTTTATACTAGTCCTACCCTTGGTGCTCAGGTGAGCGATGTGGCCCATGGGCCTCTTGTTTCCTTACTCCTCCACGGTTCCTGATACCACCTCTGCTGTTTAGAAGTTTCTTATTTGCTCTGCCCCTTATTTGTTTTCAAATATGTGGATATAACGAACAAAATTGTAAAATAAACTTTTGAGTTTTAATACTGTTCGGTTTTTCTATTTATTGAATGAGAGAAGCTATTGATAACCTGGTTAGAAGTAGTGATTATATAATATGTCGAGTTTAAAACCTACTTGTGTTTTTTTATGTATAAGGTTTAAAATAATTTAAGAGTTATCAGCCTTTTTTGATATTTTGTAAGGTTATAAAAATGTTTCTTGACAAAGTCTAAGAGTAATCGTAAAAGTGGTAATTCATGATGACAAAGCTTTTGGCTATTTAAAATATCGTTACAAGTTTTTCGGAAACCATTTACTAACGATTGTATGTTTGATTTTAGAGATCCAGTCATACTTTCAACGGTACTTCAGTGTTTCGCTCACGTTTGCTATATTAACATTACAGGTTAGAGGTTTTAAGAAACTCAGCTTCATCTTTTTATTAAAACAAAAGTCCCTGCTTTTAACAGCCACACAATGTTTAAGCATAATTGATTAATGGACTTTTGCGACGAGCGCTGATATTTACACTAACACTCGAGAAACACCGACATCTTAATATAATATTATATTAACCAATGAAGGTCAAGTTGGACGTGAATGGTCTCTAAAAGGCTGTTATTGAAAGCATGACATATTTGAAGACGAGACCCCGGCCTATTTAATACGCCATTTGTCATTGTATATTAATTGCATCGAGATCTGATTTAATAAGGTGTATTTGTAAAAAAAAATATATGCATTTGTTTAAAAGAATTTTTCTCCATTAATGTTTTTTAAAAGTGTTTGTTATCAAGTGATACTTTCAATCTGTTAATCAATGATATATTTATAAACTCTAAACGTTTTGACTTTTTAAACCAAATAGTTTGGAGCTATTGTAAAAAATTGAACATGTTGACTTTTGGCAAAACTTTATAGGAAATGATGATTCAAAGCATACACAGTACTTCCCCATTCACAGTGCGAGAAAGAGTGAGTCTGCCCTCAGGGCGATACAGGCATTGCTCCCGTCTCAGCTTAGCAGCTGTCACAGTTAATCCCTTACACATACATGTATAATACAAAATAAAGTAGATTTAACAGAGAAGTAGCCCACTTAAACTATGCATAAACTGTTACAAAGCTTTACGATTATAATTACTGTAAACAAACTTTTATTCGCGTGCAAGTAAATTTCGCGAAGTTCGCGAGAGCCTCTTCATCGCGAATATTTCTCGCCGCGAACCAGCCCGTAAAGTCTCTGGGTAAATGAAAACCTTTGAAAAAAGGGCTTGATCGAGAAAATTAATAGTTGTAACCTAGTTTAACCCCAGTAAATCGCGAAATAAAGTCGTCGCTGATAAAAGCTGGTTTACAGTATATAAAGAGTCATCATATTAATTTCTATATCATGTGAATATCCAGACTCATTACCTTTTGAATAAGAATGATTCGTCCGAGCTTTGATGGTATTCCAGCAAAATCTCTGTTTTTAACATCCTAAAGTATTTAACATATTTGCTTAGTACTAAAACATAAAAATACTGCACTGACCTTTGGCCAAACTATGCATATTTTTACATGTATTGTAGCTATTTTATACTTAGGCGATGAAAGAAAAGATTGATATGCTTTAAATGTACATCATTCTTTAAATTATTATCAGATATTTTCTGAAAAGAAATATAATGCTTCTCTTAATGAATAAGAGAAAGCCCGGAAATTTCAATATCGATAAATTAAATTTTGTTAAATTCCTTGACCTTTTTCATGAAACTACAGCATTAACTTACAAGCTTAGGAAATGTTGCTACAATTGTACGTAGGTCTAATAGGATTTGCTTAAACCAAAGCTCAAACACTAGAAAAGATAAAGAGAACATGTTTATAAACGTGAAGTTTTGTCATAGATTCTTTTCTGAATAAATTATGTGAGCGATTACATTTTTATTCTTTTCTGTGGATTCTTTTTTCAACAATTCAATTTATTAAGAAACTACATATATGTACAACAAATAAAAATGTGATTTTTAAAATTCTTGAGAATAATTTTGGCTGTGACTTTTCTTAAAATACTGCTTGTTAAGATGGAAAATTTAAGAAATGGACCTTGGTGAACAATAATGAATAGGTGTTCTTCGTCGACTTTATTCCCAGCCTTTTCAGTCTCCAGTTCCTGACAATGGAGCAATTTATCTAGCTGAAAAAGATAAAATAAAATTTACTTTCTATTTTACATGTTCTTAAAAAACATAAACATTTGGATTATAGATTGTGCCAATATTTTTTTTATTTAAAATTAACAAAATATTTAATAAGCATTAAGGAGGCTAGGTAGTCAACAAATTATTTTTTTTTATAACTAATTTGGGATATGATATCTTAAGCTATTAACTATCATTTGGCAAAGAAAAATATCAAATTTTAATTTTAATATTTGATCATTTTTTTTTTATATTTTTATATGGAGCTCTTCTTCTAAAGGAGATCCAAATAGTCTTTAAAAAATGGCCACGATCACCCAGCCTCTTTAAATAAATGAAACTGTTTGATAATAAATGCAACACTCACACCAAGATAACTGTCATAAGTAAGTTCTGTGTCAGACATGTCTGAAAAAAAGACAAGATTCGTAAAAGGGTTACTCATAGTTGGTCGCATTGACTAATATAAAACCATCATCACAAGGCACATGCCTTGAGTAGGTACAGTTTTCAGTATGATTGTTTTCAAACATGGAAGACTATTGCAGGATTTTTCAAGCCATCGTTTAAAGGCAAAATCGTTAGTCCTTGGTCGTTAAAAAACCCTAGTTTTCAAATATAAGATGGCAATGAGTCTTCTTTTGGCTGACTTGTTTCATACCGATTGTTTGGTCTTATAATAAAACAAATGGAGAAAAGGAACCGTATACAAGATTAAAAGTTCATAAAACAATACAAAATAGGAGCAAAGCAAACACAGGCCTCCAAAACATCAGAGGTGGGATCAGGTGTCATGGAGGAGTTTCTTAAAGTAACTTTCCACACATTAAATAATTCGAAATTGTACAATAGAGTTTACTTTATACCTACGTTTTATTATATACCTAATGTTTATCACCCAATTTTACTGTTGAATTTACGCTATCAAGTGACGTCGTGATCCGATTTTCCGGATCACCAACATGTTGTTTTCTGAATCCATATCACCACTCTCTGAAACTGATGACGTAGTACGCAGAAATATGACGTTGTTTTTCTTGCGCGTGAAAAAGTCCCTTGTTATTATACTTCATTTTACGGATAAATGTTATGCAATTGATCTCTTAAGTTTTCTTTTGCTATATTTTGCTAGTTATGAGGGGGTATATAATAAATTAAATCATTATAATAGTAACTTGATCCGAAGAGCCGTATCACGTCGAGTTGACAGGCGCGGATCATCAGATCTAACGAGACGCGAAGCGTCGAGTTTGATCTGATGATCCGCGCCTGTCAACGAGACGTGATACGACCCTTCGGATCAAGTTACTGTTATAATAATACATATAGACCAGTCGCAGATGTGAGAGGTCAGTGGGAGATATGCACCTATTCCCATCTCTGGGGTCTTTGTTTTTGATATTTTGTTTAATGCCAGTGGATTGAGAAAATTAATATTTGTTTGGTATCCATACATTTACATTTGCTTCACGTCGCCAGCGTGGCGCAGTGGTTGGAGCATCTGCACTAGCAGTTGATCCTTATGTCGCGGGTTCTAATATTACTTTGGGACGTGGAGATCCGTCCTTCGGATGAGAACGAATAAAGCTAGGTCCCGCTCTAGATCTGCGATTACATTGGTTACTGTTACGATGAATTGCGTCGTCATCACTGCCAAGAAACAGTAGATACGACATTTTAAGATTGGATGAAAACATTTGACATCGTCTATAAAAGCATCGGAGCTCCCAAATTTTATCAATAAAGTCAATAGAAATCGCTCGATTGACCAAACCTTGAGGCATGTATCATCTCTTCTTTCGTTTTCCATCCCCGCGGAAAATCCTTTTTATTTGATGAAAGATAGAAACTAGTTAAAGATCTAGATTGAACATTGAGAATAATTGCTTCCATGCTATGTCAGCAAAGATCATCTTCAAAAGGCTAAATGAAGCAGTTAATCATAGAATAATAAGCATTGAAAATATTTATATATGTATAATTCATGTCAAACTTAAGGTTTTTCTGTCTTCTTCATTGCAGTTGAGTTTTGAGATTAATTATTGCAGTTTTCATTTATTTAAGGCCATATTTACATAAAATATATCTTCGTAAATCCACGCGTAAAATAACGCGTGCAAAGCAACATCTTTTGAGGTCTTTATCTTTTTCTTTTTCATCACTGTAGGTTAACAAATATGCTGAACGAATACAAGCTAAAGAGTACAAATGTTAAATGATACGAATCAGCAGGCATGTTTACGAAAATCCCTAAAGATTGTTCATAAGAAATTTCCTATGACATACGAGGGGTGATCAAAATTTTTGCAAACTAATTGAATAACTTCCATAAAAGAAACGATATTTGGTTTCAATGTTGATTATATTTTAAATTAATCCTCCGCGATTTTAATGCACATCAACCATTGTTCTGCGCATGCGTGAATCACATGATATTGGCGGTCACGTGACCCCCTCCGTATCGTTCTGTCACAAAAGTTGAAAGATTTTTCTGAGTGTTATATTACTTTCCAGGTGAATTAATTTTCATGACAAGAACAGTTCATTTGTCAGAAATGGTCATATCTCGGCAACAGAATGGGTGGATAAGAATATCCTTTCCAAAATTAAGCATGACGACTATTAAATCACAAATTTTCTGTCTTGGGAGATACCTTTAATCAAGGTGGGTAGAGAATGGGTGCCACTTTTTTTATTTTATCTAATATTTCTAAAATCTAAAGTAAACGATATCTTAGGTATTTGATAATTATATTATAGTTCAAATATTCAACTATTTTTCAAAGTGTTTATTGGAGGTCATTATAACAAATTGCTTTATTAAAAATACATTATCTTTTCAAACTTGCTTTCATTGGGCAAGATGACAAGTATCATTTTTAACCATCTGCCTTTCTTCACTAAAACGATCAATCCAATCATTAATTGAATTTATAGGAACTTATTTATCTCAATAAACTGTGTACAAATTATTATATCATACTGCATAGGGATTTTAAAGATATACAATAAATTGTACACGCAGGTATGTTAAGGTTACAACCAAAAATTCTACTTGCCTGTCCGATATGACGTCATAGTAAGCTATATGACGTGAAGTTTTAGAGATTACAATTACTTAAGGTCAAGATCTAGTAAATAACTTGAGACTACTTTTTTGATGCTAGATCCATTATGACGCCATAATCGATTTCAACTTTCTTTTCCCCTTACTTAACTTTTTTAGCAGAATTATGAAGAAAATAGGGTATTTTCATGACATTTAGTTTGAAATCATATGAAAAGTAAACCGGATACCTATATTAAATTTGATATTCATTTAAAGAAGAGGTCATGAACATACTAATTACCGTTTTCTGAGAGACTGTAGGCAATCTGGATACATTTCCTTTGTCGAATATGAGAAAAACTCCCATATTCATGACTGGTTTTCTTAATTTTTCATTGAAAATTACAGTTTAAAATACAGTTTTTCATCTTGTTAACCTACAAATTATGCCCCGAAACACCTTATTTGACCAAGCTAAAGTTGTAAATCATCAATAAAGGAATTTATTTCTCAAGTTTGATAAATCTGTAGGCACCTTTCATTTACTAGATCTTGACCTTAAAATCTATATCAAAGATTGATTTGAGATCGTAAATGGGATCAAAATATGCAGAGGCATAATATAAACGGAATTTTGTTCGTTTTGGGTCTCTGTATTTATCACAGGGGTTAAATACCAAACACGTGACGTCATAACTGTTGATCATGCAGTAGCAGAGTGAAATTGAAACGTAACGAGAATTCATGTAAACAAACACAAGAAATCGGAGTTTAAAAGCATTTAGAAATGAATATCATGTGTGATTCATGTGGGAATAAAGCTTATGAATAAGGTGTGCTAATATAACTCTACAGTTTCTTTGTAAAATAAAAGCAGAAAGGGTGTTTACTTGCCGATCAGCCTTTCCTCTGTCGTTCGTAACAAAAAAGATGCAAAAGTTCAACAATACGCCGCATACTTTGAAACTTCATTTTTGTTTCTATTTAAAGTTCTTATTCTATTGTTTTAGGAAGTGTTGCTAGAATCGTATGGTTTACGGGAATTGATGCATTTTTTTTATGTTATGAACAAAATGTAAAAATTTTGGGAAGGTTTCCTCCGAAAGTGTTGAATAATTATTTCTGTGATAGGACAGTAGGATTTTAGCAGCACTTTTCATGGTACAGAGATGTTTTTACATAACTATTATTACAAATTGAAATTCATTATCCCCTGAGTAGTGTTGAACTTTTCACTTTTTCAATAAGGCATTCTTTCTAATTATAGACGTCACGTGGTGACGTCGTGGTGTAGTGCCTCTTGTAGTATATGTCTCATTGACGTCTATTGAATGCATAATGATAGTCAAAGTTTTATCCCTGACTGTTCCGATTTATAAGTGTTAAGGTAATAAAAAAAAGCGTTAATTCGCCGAATTCTGATCCATGTGCTGCCTTAACATACCCGCGCAGTCGTTTGTTTAACAAGTTCGACTGAGACAACCATTTTTCGTCACAAGTGACCTACATAGTGACGTCATTTTCACATTGTGACTTCACAAACAAGGAGAAAACTTTATTCAGCATATGCTGTTTATAGACCTTGTGTATGGCTATGTGTGTACCGAATTTCATTTTAATCTGAATTGTGGTTTCGTAGATATAGAGATAGTTTGCGAAATTTTTTATCACCCCTCGTATATTAAGAAAAATGTAATGAAACATATGATGAAAACGAACAGTATTCAAGATCAGAGCAAACACAGACATCAGAAACATTGGAGGTGGATCAGGTACCATGGTGGAGTGAGCATTCCCTGTCGACAGGTCACACCCGCCGTGTGCTCCTTGTCATGATCGTGAGATGACGGGAATATTTTTCGTTGATGAACAAACAACTAGTATGAAAAACATCAGCCAGCATTTGACTTAAAGATATATATTTTTTTGACAAGCTCATTGTATCGACCATATAACTTACAAAATCATGAATTCAAACGAGGCTGCTGATATTTTTGCTTCGTCAATTTGTTTGTCAATAAATTCCTCGTGTTAGAAATTGTTAGTACGTACAGAATGCTCTTGTCTATCAAATCAACTGAAATATATAAACTCCGTATGTAATTGATGAAGGTATATTGCTGCATACATTGTAAGTAAGGGAATTTTACGATAGAAAAATTTAAAATCATCGCGTTTATCATATAGTTTGGTTGTTTGATTATCATTCACGTCTTTTTCAATTAAAATATCCAAGTATGAAATAGATGTGTCTTTAATCTCAAACTCACCAGGATATATCGTGTCGACGTAGGTTTGGAAATTACTATTGTTAATTGACAATACGTCGTCGATATATCTTAATGTCGAATTGAAGGCCACAGCAAGTTTTTCTTCTTTTAACGCATAAGATTTTGCACAAATTCTACTTCATATTAATATAAAAATAGGTCAGCTAATAAAGGAGTGCAATTTGTACCCATCGGAATTCCAATAGATTGCTGGAATACCTGGTCTCTTAAATCACATAGATATTGTCAGTCAGAAATTCAAGCATCTTTTTGATGTCAACTTCAGAGTACTTGTGTGTGCAATCAGAATGTGTTTTAACAAAATAATATATTGTAACCAGGTAAGTAAATTTACAAGTTCCAGTTTTACTGAAAAAGCAGCTGTCAATGTTATCATACAGCCTGGACTTTAATTTATCGCGGGGAATGATTCTATACCTGAATTCGATTTGTTAATGTAGCTTGAATATTTCTAGGTGTTATATTTAGATCATTTTCGTCTCTTTGTCCGTTTTTCCATAGCAATTATATAACATCTTTAATTCCACTCCGACAAAGTCGTTCGCGAGCCGCATTGGAAAAAAAACATCAACTCTTGAGTCGTGGAGTAAGAGTGACAGACAATATTCTCTATCAAAGTCCATAAAACATTACAAAAATAGGAATAGAGCAAACACGGACCTCCAAACCATCAGAGGTGGGATCAGGTGTCGTGGAGGAGTGGGCATCCCCTGCCGACCGTACATATCCGCTGTGTGCTCCTTGTCATGACTGGGAAATAACGGAAAAGACCGTCGTCAATTCAGTGTATAGATAATGGACTAAAAATTAGTATGAAAAACGTATATTAGAGCTTATCTTAACGTATACGTCGCGGGATCGATTCCACTACATAACTCTTTCAAGTAAAATATCCAAATATAAAACAGATGTGTCAGACTTTGTGGTATCTTTTATCTTTAGCTCACCAGAAGTCCAGAATATATGGTATCGAGATAAGAATGGAAATTACCATTGTTAATTGATAAAACGTCGTCGATATATCTGAATATTCTACTTTCATGTTAATAACTTGAATCTGATTCGTCGAGAAAAATTTGATAAAAAACACTATTGAATAATGAAGCCACGCCCCCCTGCGTAGCAACAGTAAACATTTCTTGACGACGGGTGATATTCCAAAAAATAGCGACTGCGCAGAATTTTTGCGCGCACGGTTCACTGTTATATGTATTTGTATAAAATATTCAGTATAATATAATTAATACTGCATGTAGTTGAGTGTAACATTGAAAATTTGCACCCCAAGAAAATCATTGTCAATGTTACACTCAACTACATGCAATATTTATATAATGTTGAGAAGGCCTCAGCAAGTGTTTTCTTCTTTTCACGCATAAGAATTTACACAAATTCTGCTTCCTATGAATACAAAAATAGCTCTGCTGATAACGATGCGCAATTGGTATCAATGGGTATTCCAATAGATTGTTTTAAGACCTGGTTTCCAAAAACTAAATACATGTACCGGTAGATATTGCCAATCAAAAACTCAAGCATCTTTTTATGTCAACTTCAGAGTACTTGTTTGTATAATCAGAATTATTTTAACAAAATAATTTTGTAAATGACCAATGACACAGTGAGATATTTTCCGAGTTCCATTTTTATTGAAAAAAGCATTGTCATTGTCCTTTAGATTCGAATGCATTTAGAATATCTCTTTTATTTGTAATTTTACGATGGTTAGGAAGAAATGAATGCTTTGTATCTCTGAAATGAACAAAAGGTCCAGGGGCCACATCGCTCACCTGAGCACATCGGCTAGGAAAAAACACAAATCAGATCAGAACTGAAAAGTTTACTGAAGGGGG
>PRKT01000831.1:189766-213079 GCA_003671525.1 Saccostrea glomerata | reverse complement strand
GCACACAAATTACAGATAGAGGTTGTCAGATATTGTAACCCAATTTTACCAAGAGATGAAAATCTGTTCTTATAAATTAACATTTTTTGCAAATAAACTCTGAAACGGCTGCACAAGAGTTCTTTCTCAAGTCTGTAGGAATACGCTAAGTATAAGGTGATGTCCGTTATTTATATTCAGATTTCACTTGCATAGTAATTATCGTAAATTTAATTAAAAGCCTACTTTCATTTTCGAATAACAGCCTCAAAATAGCATCGAAGAGAGTAAAGTGGTGGCGGATCTAAGTAAATGGCATTTTAAAGTAATATACGCCGTATGGATGCCGATTTGTATGTGAAACAAAATGATTAAATGATTTGAAACACACAAAGTGTAATGAAAAAATAATATTTCCACAAAATTTAACTATAAAACTCGTTGTAATAACAGAACAATAAAGCAATATCTGCAATCAGGAATTCAGTCTTTTCATGAATATTGATAAAGGAAGTGCGTAAACAGTAGGTCTAAATATAGACACGTATGTCCACGGGACAACGATGCACGTTGCATTTTGACAACGATTATTAATAAAAGGTTAATATGCGTCATAACAGAGTATAGATTTTTGATACTGATTACATTTAAAGATAAGTTATATTAATAGTAACACGCCATCCATGTCAAAAGTGAGTTGTATCTCAAAGGGCTTACCTCGTTTTCTTGACGCCGTGTTTGTTTATCAATCTAAAAGTAGCGACGGCGTCACGTGGTGGATTTACTTAAAAATAGACATTATTCTCCTTGCAGGATAATAAATAATTATAATTTGATAACTTTATAACGAATTTTATTTGAATGGTGTAATTTACAGCATTTTCGTAACTTTTATTGGTAAACAAAATATATAAATTTCCAGCCGTATTTTAAAATGGCGCACGTTATAGCGTATATTACTTTAAAAGAAACTAACAAGCAAGCGCTTATTTATTTCATAAAACGTCATTAATGAATTATAATATCAAGACTTGATTTGAGTGATATAAAAGAAATCAGCTTTGGTATATCTAAGTAAGTTGTTGCTTAATATGTTTTATAAATAGATGTCGATTGCCATGGATATTTCTTGAGACATATAAAATGGTACAATTTCATTGTTTAAATAATTTACTTAAATGCTTTAAAAATATCTTCTTTGATGGATACATTTTCAGTTGATTTCTACATATAGTCTTTAATTTTTAAAACTTATTTATACCTACATTTGAGATGATAACTAAGCTTTTTTTTCAATATTTTAAAATGCTGACAAGGATTTACTCTTATCCGTGATGTACATCGTAAATGGAAACAGATCATCTGAAGTATAATAAGTTCAAAATATATTAAAATAAAGTTTCTAACATGTACACTGTAAAGAGAAAATGCCAATGAACACATGTAGTACATGTATAACATAGTACAATTATGATATGTAAGAAGAAGAGGCCTTTAATGAAATTGATATTTGTAGAAGTAAAAAAAAATCCAAAAATATTAGGAAATGAATTTCTTAAAATTATCAATTTCTGTTCCTAAACTAATTCCGGGATTTTGAAGTATTTCGTTATGCTATATTCATGTGTAACAAACTGTCAATAGAATTTGAAAGATAATTTTTAGCTCTACTGGTCAGAGACCAGAAGAGCTTATGCGATAGTAATGCGTCCGGCGTCCGTCCGTCTGTCTGTCTGTAAACAATTTTTCAAAATGCTACTCCTCCTACAGTTTTGATCCAATTTCAATATAACTTGGCACACAAGTAGACTACACTAAGATACATAATTCTGTGCATCGGTTTTTGCTTTCAATGAATGATGTTGCCATGGTTACTAAAAATAGAAATTTCCGTGAAATTCTTTCAAAATGCTACTCCTCCTACAGTTTTGGTCCGATTTAAATATAACTTGGCACACAAGTAGACTACACTAAGATACAAAATTCTGTGCATCGGTTTTTGCTTTCAATGAATGATGTTACTATGGTTACTAAAAATAGAAATTTTCTGTGAAATTCTTTCAAAATGCTACTTCTCCTACAGTGTTGATCCAATTTCAGAAAAACTTGGTACACAAATAGACTACACTAAGATACATAATTCTGAGCATCGGTTTATGATTTCAATGAATGATGTTGCCATGGTTACTAAAAATAGAAATTTCCGTGAAATTCTTTCAAAATGCTACTCCTCCTACAGTTTTGGTCCGATTTCAGTATAACTTGGTACACAAATAGACTACATTAAGATACATAATTCTGTGCATTGGTCTTTATTTTGGTGCGTGGCAAGGATCTTTTTTTTATTTATTGCTGTTTTAAAGTTTCCCAACTGCTACTTTTCTCTTCCTTTGTTTTAATTATAAACCAGTAGAGCTACAGTCTCGACAGAGAGTAAACAAAAAATAATGATAATTTCAGCTTGAGTTACATAATTAAATTCTCAAACTGTTGTTTAAGATGAACATCATTTTTTATTTGTATGTTCTCTTTAATAAACAATTAAGAAGTGAATTTTTTTACACCATTTGATAATACATGATTACCTTATATTCTTAATCAAACATATATTCAATCAACAAGAAGAATTTGTAACATCATGACTTGCGCTATATGTGGGTTTTGTCAAATTGAATGAAAAAAAGTAAACCAGAAGTCTTTGCCGAGACTGAATCTCTAATGGTTTGTACTTATAACTTAGGAAGAGAAAATTATCAGTTTAGACATAAAACTTTATAAAAGCAATAAATAGAATAATGATCCTTAATTAAATCTCTTTTTGTGGTAAGATTGCAATAAAACAAAAACTGTAGGAAAAGCTTTAAGTTTTAATTAAATTTTAGAATTTCCCATTTTAAATACCATAGCAGCACCGTTCAGTTGAAATTAAAAATACAATTCTGATTATTACATTTATGGATACCTGATATGGCGGTGCTTTGTTTGACACAAATGAAAACGCAGTGTTGCAATTTGAATATGACTAGGGCTCCAGCTCCAACTCTGGCTCGAAATCATAATTGTACTCCTAGGAGTACGAGATCAAAATCTTAGGTTATAAAAATTTTCGAGTACGTATTCCTAGGGTACGTACTCGAAATTTTTGAGTACGCTCTCGGATTTTTTACAAATACACAAGCGGTCTCTTTGGAACTCTTTAGTAATGGCGGCGCCCATGAAATATTTACGCTGGTGATTTGTGGCAGTATTTCAATGGGTATAGTGGTGAGTTCATTTGTATATTTTCAATTAAAACGTGTTACATGTAAGTTAATTTTTACTCAGGAATTCTTATGAAATTACATATGATTTTCGTAAAAGGTAAAGGGTTGTATTGGTTACTTTGTATCCGACGACAAAGTACAATATCGTCTGCATATACACAGCAGACTAGAGGCCTATCTACAAAATCTAAATTGGCAGAAAAAGATATAGAGAAATTCCTTTGCTCGAAAAAGGACTTTGAGAAAAAAGTGTGAACAAAGTGGTCACAAATGAGTGATTTCCGCCGTTCTAGATAGCGAAGAAGCTCTGTTCGGGGATTATAAAGGCACGGGGGCAAAATCCGGACAGGCTAAGAGGAGGCAGGGCTCGGAGGAAATGGCAGATGTTTTAAATGCGTAAGGAATTGCTTCCTACTTGGAAAAACTATTATTTATTTAATATGATATCATATTCAAGAAAGTCAAAGGTGAAATGTTCTCCTTTTAAATAAATACTGTGTTACAGGGTTTTGACAAGTATATAAGATTGATTGTTTGTCATTGTATCTGAAAAATACTGCAAAAATCTTCAATTCACAGTGTGTTTGAAATGTACTTTTCATGTGTTAATATTCAATTTATAGGTTTATCCCTTGTGCACAAAATAACGTAATTCAATATTCTGATTTGATGTTTTTTAAGCCACAGCTAATGATTAACTGAGGCCAATAAAATAATTTTATAAACAATAAAGAAACAGAAAAGAGGAAAAACATAAATTTTATGTTTAAGTCGAATTTGTTTTCGTAGACAATTCACTAACAGCAAGCGAACGCCAGAAAAATGCAGGGAAAAGTACAACAATGCTAAATAAAGGAGTAAGTGAATTTAATTCCTGCATACATGTATGTGTTCTAAACACATGTCAGCTTGATCTAAATTAGTTTGCTAAATTAGTTTGTATATGTCCATCCGCAGTAAGAATTTTAGTTTGAAAACAAGATGTGTTTGTGAAAAGCGTTGAGAAATAAGTTCTTTGTCTTCATCTGTCATCTTGTTTTCACGAAGTCTATTCAACATTTCAGCAAATCTGAGGTCATCCTTTTGTCTCATAATTTCAGATAATTCATGCATATGAAAATGCTCCTGCCACAAATTTTTTGCTAAACTCTGACCAGGATTAGAAAGGTCTTTCAAAATCCACTTGTCTCCAACAGGTGGTAACTGATACAAATCACCTACAGCTATGATGCTAATGCCACCAAAATCTTGTTTTCTACCAGTAAGTTGTTGGAGTGTATCATTTATAAATGTCAGCATATTATTTCCAACCATTGAAATTTCATCTATTATCACAACTGACAAAATCTGGTACTTTGTCCTGTACGAGTTCAATTCATCTGCACCCATGTGCTGCTGTGTTTGATACATTTTCCTGTGAAATGCTGATGCAATAGTGGTCCCTTTGATGTTGTATGCCGCTTTTCCAGTGTGAGCACATAGTACTTAATATTCTAATATCATCTGGACTTTCTCCTTCTATTGAGTAAAGTATTCTGTGTAATATTTTGAAAATGGCATCAATGACTACTGACTTTCCTGCACCTGCTCCACCAGTAAGAAAAGCATATAATGTTTCATCTCTGTTTAGAATCCAGTTTGTCACATGGTTTAAAATTCTCTCTGCTTTGTATTCAAAGATTGCAAAAGTTTATAATATTGCTCATCAGGAATGCGGACAGCACTCATTTCTGTTTCAGTTACTTTTGAGGACAAACCCAGGTCTGGACCTATATCAAAATCTCTGTGTTGAACTGTATCAGGATCAAAATGAATAAATTCATCAGATGATTCAGAACCTATCTCTGCATCTTCTGCCTCAGCATGTTCTGTATTTGGTGCTACAGTCTCCAGATCATCAAGATCTTCTTCAGCTTGAAGTCGAGCTTGTTCCAATTCTTCCACAAAATGCTCATAGTGCCTTTGCTTCGTTTGTATTATACTTGCTTTTTGCAGGTAATGCTGTTCATAAGTTTGACAACTACCTAAAAGATCAGTATTCTCATTTCTCCAAGGCAGATAGAGAATAATTCTTTCTTTGTAATACTGTTCAGAATTTGTTTTTTGGCTGTACCCTACATATCTAAAACCCGTTTGTTTTTACGTCTTCTGATCTTAAGGTCAGACGACACGTTCCTCAAATATGTGTCCTGTTTCTCTTGGTATTATTTCATTAAATCATTTATATTTGTCACTCTCTTCTGATTTCTACATTGTTTTCAAAATGTTTTTAGATATAAGTACACTAAAAAATATGATATAAGCCATTCAAGAGATTATCCATAAGGGTTATATAAGAAATATGATCCTGTGGTATCTTGTCCAAATGCCTGGTAAGGTACCCTAATTTTTTGTGAGGAAACTTATTAAAGTACTTCTACTTCATTGACAAATTCTTAGGAAAATTATATGTTTTTGAGGAACGTGTCGTCTGACCTTAATCCCATTTTTCAAATGAACTAAAACATCCTGATCAGAAAAGATGCTTTCTTGTGAATCTTCTTCAGGGTCATCGTCATTCACTTCCTCTTGCACATCTTTTTCCATTTCTTTTGGAAAAGTGACTTCCAACTCAAAAACAACATCAGCTAAGCACCAATTTTCTATTTGCTTTGGTCTTCTTGCATACCTCTGTATCATACCATCTGACTTAATGTCAGTCGAGTCTTTTGGTAACTCATTCAATTCATCTTGATATTTGAGTAAAAAAACTCTTTCTTCAGGTGATGAGGTATTGATAAAAACAACCTCTCTACTAGCTTGTGTAAGTGGCATCTGAAGGATTAAATAACTTGCTTCTTGTGCACTGACCTCAATAAAGTTCAAGAACTTGTTTCCAATATGTCGAACTTGACGCTTCAGATCCATATTTCCCTCTGCAGCTTCTTTAGATGCCTTATCAAGCATTGCACTTTTTCCTCTTTGAGATTTGCTGATGTAAGCAACAATGTATGTGGCACAGGCATAAGGATCAAGTACAAACTGAATATCTAAGTTAGCATTCCAAGCCTTTAGCACTGATGTATTGTAGTAATTCACTCTCATTTCAGATGGACTTCTCCTTAGAAACACTTTGGGACCTTTTAGGGATGTTCGTATACATTTTATATACTCATCCTCACACATTTCTACTACAGTCTGTAAGAATGACTCGTAGTCTAAGCTACAACCATCTTTGTAATCATTCATTTTCTTTTGAATATCAGAATACAACTTTCTGTAATGCTCAACATCAACATCCAAGGGTTCAAGAAGCATGGTTTTGGGCAAAGGTGGCAATGGAAATCCAAATCTGCAAACAGATTTACCCCCTTTTTTACAAGTCTTTGAGTGTTTATGTACCTGAATCTCTACAAGGCGTTTCATTTGAGAATCATTTTCCTGCAAACCACATGTGACATACTTATCTACATATGCTTCAATTTCCTCACTGCTATTTTCTTTGTGCTTTGGAGCATCACTTGTCCATACCAGCATATGAATATGTGGTGAACCTCGATTCTGGAATTCTACCCTTCGAAACACATCAGTGACAACACCTAGAGGATTGTGAGGACTCTTATGAACAGTATTGATCATTTGATGAAAAGTTGAACTCTGTTGTCAAAGAATCTAGCACATGTCACTGGATCTTGTTTAACTAGTTTTGATTTTTCACTCCAATTCAAATCCTCCAATTCTTCTTGTGACAGGGTTTTTCCACCTAGTGTTGCCAATGTTTTAAGTAGATCTTGCCATCTGGTATCAGCTGATGAGAGATAAATAAACCAGGTTGGAAGACCCAACTGCCTTATCATGGCAAATACATCCTTCTTTTTAGACGAAAGATATGCAGGAGAATTTCTAAGGGTTCTGAATATATAATACCCTTCATTTAATCTCACATTTTTTTCCGCAGAGGCTGGATTTAAAACTTGTTCTGCTGTGATTTTCTTACCGTCTGATTTACATCTTCTCAATGCCAAGTTAACTTTGTCACTAACTTGCTTAATTTGAATTTTCTTCAATTTAAAAAAGATGTTAGGTACAGATTGTGCTGCTCGTCTATCAACACTACGCAACATTTAATATGATTGAGCAGAGCGTTTCTGAACCTTACTACAATGAAAACAAGCTAATTCAGAGAATTTGTGTCCCCCGCTTAAGGAAATATAATATACCATTATGGATATAAAGATTTAATTGCTTATTCTTTATAATGTGTATAGAAGATTCTTTTTATATGGAATATTTATCACACTGTAATGATGGTTTTATGAGTTTGTTCAAGCCAGACCTCGTAAATTTTTCATTTTGCGTACTGAATGCTATGATTTAGTATAAAAAGTATTTATTAAAAAAAAGTGGTCCGTCCGGGACTTGAACTCGGGACCTCTCACATGGGAAGCGGGAAACATACCACTAGACCACGGAATCGCTTTGCATGAAGTCAAGTATATGCAGAAGTGAAGTAACATATATTCATGTTCGGTATTATCAAAATTTTACACAATCCATGATGTTTGATTTATTTAGCCTTTATTAAACAGTTATTTAAAGCAATGCATGCTTTATAAGCAAAAGCGCGAAATTTCTGACACAGTATATGTACAGGAAGACTTGAGGAAGAAATCCGTACCAGTATATCGCCATTTTATAGTCTGTGAGAGCGCCTTTTCCCGTTTGAAAACTGAAAAAAGGTATTGTTTTCATCCTACATCATTTAAAAGTAGCTATTTCATCTATAATACGACATTTATCAAACTTTTCAAACCTTGCATACTTAGATCTTGACTTTGTCTTCCATTGCTGTTAAAACCGGAAGCATGTGACTTTTTGATCATCCAATTGAAAGCACTTTCAGATAAAATTTTAGCATCGTCTAGAAAAGTATGGCGTTCAGTGCGTGCATGTTTTCACTAAAATATCGTTATATTCTCAGACAGCATAAAGTACCCTTAAAAACCACACAAAGATAAACAATTTTATTGATATATGTGTACTCTGCAAACAAATGACACATTCAATGCGTTTTATCAATATTTTAGCATTGTAAGAAATATTTGAAAAATTAAATAACTTTTCTTAAATCAATTTTGACGCTTATTTCTATAAAAATACCCATTTCTTACAATTATTGTCATATTTTCATTTATTATTTGTTTTCATTCTAAACAAATCTTATTTAAACCGTTTTAAAAAACACAAATGATGGTACGATCTGTGAAATGAAGAAGAAAAGACGGCAGATTAGCTTACTTTGTTCATAAATTGTTCATTAATGTTGAAAACATATTTGTTTACCAATTTTTAAGTAATATACCAATGGAAATAATTCTGTTATTTAAAGAGCATATAATCATTCACCAATAGAACGAGACAGAGAGAGAAAAGAGAGAGAGATTGGCGTCAGAAGCAACGTGAAAATGAGAGCTAAGTGAAAGAATTTTTATGAACTACAACACACCTTCATATGGCAAGAAATTAGTCCATATGAAAACACCTGACAGGCAAAAAAGGAAAATATTTTTAATGTCCAAACATGAATATTTCGTTTGGGTTTGGGGGGGGACTTCTTTCAGTACCAAAATTTCTTTCTAAACACCACCACTTTTCCTATTTTAACCTAAATTGCAGCGTATTTGTGCAGGGGGTTGGGTGTGTAAACCTTCACCGCAATGTTCAATCCTATCTTTGAAAAAAGTGGATTAGACCCCCCCCCCCCCATTGGTTCCGACGCCCATCTGGAGAGAGAGAGAGAGAGAGGATAAATTAGACATTCAAATAATTAATGGATATAACTTTATAATAGGATAGATATGCCACCCAAAAGAAAACTGTGTAGCTGTAAACAGCATGGCAGCTATTCCAAGGGGAAAGAATTCGTTGTATTCAAAAATGACGGGAAAAAAGTAAGAAAACAAGCAACTGTGGCCCTCATTGCAAATAGAGATTTATTTCCTCATTCTACTTATATTTGCAATGCTTGCGCCTCGTATGCAGAGGACAACCTGTGTAAAAAAAAAAAAGAAAATTACCATCAAGGACTACTTGAATGAGTTTCTAGATGGTATTGAGGGTGGTGTTTTCGATAAAGAAAGCTTGGGGAAATAGCTGGTAGTATTGGGCGTTGTATTGCCAGACAAGTTGCCGAAGATGCCACATCCTCCTCCAACGACTACAAGGATGAAAGTTTAATACAGCAACTTAATTTTGATGGTAAGATGTTGTTTGGTGAAAAAAAGAACAAAATAAAAATGTAAAGAAATAAAATTTTACCATTCAGCTAGTATGGTTAGCATTTATTTTACGTATACTTTTTAGATTGGATGCAAAAACGCAATGGTATCATTGTGGCATTTCTCCATGGATTATCCGGGGACACAAATATGGGGGTCAGTAAGGTCAGGGCTATGGAGCGGCTCTATTACCTATGTAATAGAAGTTTTGTGGCTCCATTCAGTTTTGCCAACTTGCTGATGGTATACTTTGCAACTGGCAGTAAAACGGCAGTTTCTTTGTTGTGTTCGGGGCTGCCATGTGGATCTTACTCCACGTTTCAGGTACATGTCTATGCATGGGTTTGACAGAAATAAAGACTTCATTTAAATAAAATGAACAGTTATTTTCATAAACTTTAAATACAATATATACTTTCATAACATATGAGAAGAATTTTCCAAATGAATTATATCCATGCGGGGCACGTAGTATACTTTTTGAAAATGTTGGGGGTGGTTGGGGGGAGGGTGATGTTTTCCAACACGAGTCTTTTGTTTTTATCTACCTGAAAAATAATTTGCATAAAAAACAGGAAGCTGAAATTTCTGCATGCATTTACAACATTATATAAAAAGCACTGTTTTGGAACACCCCCCCCCCCAATTGTACGTGCCTGCATGAAATATGGGGGTAATCGTCATAAATCATTTGTGATTTACATTATTCTAGCGTTGGATACAAGACCATGTGACCATAAAACTGGAATGCCCAAAAGATTTTGACATTGTCACATAACATTATTCTAGCGTTGGATACAAGACCATGTGAACATAAAACTGGAATGCCCAGAAGATTTTGACATTGTCACATTCTTTGACAATAATCAGGTTAAATAATATATTTTTCATATACTAGTATGTTCATTACTATTTTAAGATCTATATATGCAAATTAATGTGCAAATCTCCTTCATCTGAATTTTTAATAAAAATTAAACAATATTTTTAAAAGTAATCCATGTGCATTTTCCCCATGATTGCAAATCATTAAGATTCATAAATTACGTACAGATTCTGCAGAGAAAATGGAGAGTACAGTATGATTTTAAGTCTACTGCTAGTGTTTTTACTAACATAATTCACGTTGTTCAGGAGAGAAATAGCACACTGCAAAATCTGGAGTTGTTATCTCCTTGTAACTGGTAACATGCCTCAGAGGAGTGCAGGGACGTGCCAAGGATGATAATGGAGCATCAGGCCAAAATGAATGAAAAATTCCGGAAATATAGGTATTAATATTATTATGGTTTTTTTTTTAAACATGCCCCATAAGCTCTTTTGATAAATATTGTATGTTTACTTAATATTCTAAAATTCATATACAGGGGCGAGTTTATTGAAAGAAAAATTAAAAGCGTTTGGGAGGAGCACGCATTAGGGACAGACCACGTCCATCGCAACAATGTTCAGTTGAAAAATAGAGCGGACGAAAGGTGTGTATTTTACACTGTATAGGCTTTGCAGTTTTTATTTCTAAATAATTGACACGTCATTATGATTTATGTACAATATCACAGATATTCTTTCGTCGTATCCCATCACCCACAAAAACCACCCTCAGTAGTCATGGGAGAGCCTTGTTTTCAGAATCCCTGCTCATATGACGCTATTGATGAGGTATTTTTTTTATTGTTACATGTATAATTTTTAATTGGTTGATAACATAAAATAAATAATCATATAGAATATATATAACAGAGGAAATTCTGGTGTGCAAAATAAACAGAGGAAATTCTGGTGCGCAAAAACAACAGAGGAAATTCTGGTGCGCAAAAACAACAGAGGAAATTCAAGTGCGACTGTATGCATACTTTGAAATAAACAATTATTAAATTGTTACAGGTCTTAAGTCATATATCAGGATCGACTATCTTAACTAGGTGTTTCTCGCTTTGTTTACAAACATAAGTAGTGTTCTATATATAAACACTTCATCACTAGTTATCGCGGGAAAATTGCACTGGTCATTAGCATACTGGATCAGCGCAAGGATTAGTTTATTTATATACCACTAACACGTCAGTCTTGTAAAAATAACCTGGTTTGTACAATATTTAATTGTGTAAATTTTCTTTCAAAATTACTTAAAATAAGTTGAAATAGTTGAAAATATCAGTATTCATTTACTTAAAAATCAAAACTTTGTTTGCACGACATGTCACAATTTTGACTGCATGCACCTTGCACTATTTTCTCTCGCGGATTGACACAAATTCCAAAAAAATAAAATAATAAGTATTTAAGTTTATAAACACTTCAAATGATATTAGGAAACATATTCTTATTCTGTAGATCATGAATTTTGTAAATAAGCCAATATTATACAAGAATCTGTATTCAAAATACTCAAACGAAAATGTGATTAGTTTCAATACATGGGGAATCCCTTACCAGTAACATAACTTGAGTTGATGCCATCAACTCGTAAAAATTAAAAGTGTTTGGGAGGAGCACGCATTAGGGACAGACCACGTCCATCGCAACAATGTTCAGTTGAAAAATAGAGCGGACGAAAGGTGTGTATTTTACACTGTATAGGCTTTGCAGTTTTTATTTCTAAATAATTGACACGTCATTATGATTTATGTACAATATCACAGATATTCTTTCGTCTTATCCCATGACCGACAGATTTCCCTTTGATCTTCACAAGGGTGTATATCTCATATCAACATAAGTGTGGTGATATATTAAATATCACATATGTGATATAAAGCTAGTGATATCCAACTGTTAGACCCTGGATGTAGGAGGAGCTATGCAAATGAGAAAAAAATCGTTTCTAAATTTTAATGAACTGAATAAAACAAGAAAAAGACACAAAACATTGCAACTTTTACACAACTTATGACATTTCTAAAATATTGACAATATCCCGCTCTTCTGAAGCAGAAAATACAGTTTAAATCAAAGCAAAAATGTTAGAAATTCTTTACATACTGACAAAAAATAAATTGACACAGAGCAATTTTCTAAGCGGATATCGTTCTCCTATATAAATTCGCACATCCTGTGCAAGCTATTTAGGTAGAATGTTCCTCCCCGGCGGGCATCCTCCAGTTTTGGAATAATGACACTCTCCTTCACAGAAATTTAAAAATCACGGTTTACAAAAAAGACATCGAAACGGAACAATTTTCGAATCGGATAACTTTATCTCCCATACTGGCCATAGGAATTCGCACATCCTGTTGAGGGTGTTTAGGTAGAATAGCAGAATTTTCCTTCCCGTCATGCTCCGCTGGCTCCGGTTTCGGAATAATGGCATTTTCCTTCTCGTCGTCACATTGTTTTATGGATTTTTGGGGCGGCTCCAGTGCTCTACTTACTTCAAGGAGTTGTTGCTCCGATTGCCTTTTGTAGGTTCTAACTGCGGAACTACGGTGGCCCGTTCTCTCCATAATCTGTTGCTCTTCAAAACCTATAGTGTAAATAAATATTGAAATTATTAATTCGAGTCACGTACACGATATAGCGAGCAAACTTTTATGTCATCAAACATTAAATATTTTAATCATTTCCTTTTTTTTTAGACACTTTGATTAAATCTATGCTTACCGGACTGAAATAATGTCGTTGCACAGGTCCTTTTCCCCGAGTGATTTGAAAAGTTCCCCAAGAACCCTGCCTCGACACACATGGTCTTGATAATGGTTCCCAACTTGTTGACCCCTATAGGTTGGATTCCAAAACGTGGTTCGGGTCCTGGGAGTGGTCGTCTATAGAATGATCCTTCCCCCACCAGGGAAATGTAGGACGAATAAACATCAAACAAACTGCGGAGTGTACCGGATTCCGAGTAGTGGCGTATCGTCTTGGCAAGAATGTTCCTCTGGTGTAATCCTCCGGAGAAATTCTTTGATGTGCGCCCACAAAATTCAATGTATGCCTTGCCATCAGAATCGCCACATTTGATTTGACATACCTCTAATTTTCGGTGTTCATCTAGTCCACGGAGTCCAAAAAGTTTGCAGTTGTAATAAAATACAGTGTTGATGTAACTTTTTGAAGTATGTGATCCCAGTAATTTTTTCTCCCACAGGACGTCTTCTTGTTCCGGCGTTAACGGATCCGCTTGCTTGATAGACACTCCTATTCCTTGGGATGCTAGCTCCTTCATTCGCGCGTCAAGAGTTTTCCTGAAGTCATGGAAACGGGCATCTTTGACATCTAAAAAGTTCATATCATGAACTCCCTCCTCTCGCATGTACCGCAGAATCCCCGAACAAATTTGATATAAAGTTCTTGGGGGTAGGGGAACCATCTGCACGCCTGGCTTCAATCACAAAACATGATAAAGAATACGCAAGTTCTTGGTACGTACTTTTGAGGATTTCTGGAATGATTTTAAAATCAGGTTGCTGTTGGTTACGCTGAATTTTCCAGTCGTTGAAGACTTTAATTGCCCATGAAGTATTGCGGCGGGTGTTTTTACTCTCTTGGTTTTTTTGAAGTGCACTTATCTCGGTAGCGGAGACGGGTTTTCCGAATCTAGTAGTGGTACTTTCAGGCCGTTCAGTAAATGTTTCCTGTTTTAATTCTGGAAACGCCTCTAAACACCAATTCTGAATATCAAAATTCCCAAATTCCTGGTCATTTAAATCAGATTGGCTTAGTTCGTACATCTGAACAGCCTGGCTCAACTGAAAATCGTCATCGTCATAGGATTGCTGAAAAACGGTGTTTAATTCCAATTCGTTATTCTGAACTCCGTCTGCCATCTTCGTCAATCGTAGAACAAAATGAATTGATTATCTCAAAAATTGATCACGAGGTACAATACTAAGAATACTACCAAATTTGGAAATTCGTTACTTGGATACCAAAACCCTTCGCGTTAAGATTGTCACGTGGTTCTGTTAAGAGTCTTTATTCAATACCAAATATGGGAAAAGGTCAAATGAAGGGTCATGGACCAAAATAAATTGATGATCTCAAATATTGGTCACGTTATACAGTATTAAGAAAATTACCTAATATGGGAATCTGTTACTTGGATGCAATACAGTTGAGACTATCACGTGGTTCTGATTCAGAATCTTTATTAGTTGATGCAAAGAAAATACCTAATATGGGAAGAGGTCAAATGAAGGGTCATGGGATAAATCAGTTACATGATTGACAGCTCGATGATGCATACAAAATATCGTTTCGTTATTGCAAACTCGGAGGCTAACGCCTCCTCGCGTGCAATAACTCAACGATATTTTGTATGCATCATCTCGTGTCATCATGTAACTATTACGTATCCCATCACCCACAAAAACCACCCTCAGTAGTCATGGGAGAGCCTTGTTTTCAGAATCCCTGCTCATATGACGCTATTGATGAGGTATTTTTTTTATTGTTACATGTATAATTTTTAATTGGTTGATAACATAAAATAAATAATCATATAGAATATATATAACAGAGGAAATTCTGGTGTGCAAAATAAACAGAGGAAATTCTGGTGCGCAAAAACAACAGAGGAAATTCTGGTGCGCAAAAACAACAGAGGAAATTCAAGTGCGTCTGTATGCATACTTTGAAATAAACAATTATTAAATTGTTACAGGTCTTAAGTCATATATCAGGTCTCACAATGGCTTGTGACAGGAAATGGACGATTCTGGGTTGTGATGCACTACCATATACACTAGGTGGGTCTTGTTTTTACAGTTCTACAAATTTTAATTCACTTCTCTTTATTATTTAACTCCAATTTAAAAATGCAGTACATGGATATACAATTAATAAAAATAGGTAGCCGTTTGATTGACTCGTCTTTCCTGTGCCCAACATGTCACAAAGAATTTTTAGATGCTCCGAGTTTTCATAACCATCAGCAGGATTCAGAGCATTCAACCAACGTAAGGCTGGAAGATTGCAAAAAAATTAAGAATGTACTCCTCATACCAGGTAATTTATAATTAATTAACATATGCACAATTATAAGATACTTATGTTCATGCATACATTATTTTGAATAAGAAAAAAATGTAATATGATATTTATATCCTATACATGGTATATATGTACCCATTATTATTATTATTTTGTCATCATTTCAGACCTGGGCCATTACGAGTTAAATATGGTAAAAAGCATAATTGGCTTTTTATGGAAAGTAGCATTTGAGGACGTAGGCAAGATGTTAGGGTTCAAGAGTCCTACTGCATTAGTGTCATTACGTGCCTGTGCAGGTAAAGCATTTCACTCAAAGCATATATATATATATCATTCCCTTTTAATATATTAAAAGTATTGTTGACCATTTCAAATAACTTATTTTGTTAATTCTCTAAAGACCACCATAAAAGCTGGTAGGCATTGCAGATATTTCTGCATGCAGTGTCGGAGGAGCTCATTACCCCTTATATACGACACTGTAAGAGTGAAAACATTCACCCATCTCTGACGGGGTATTATGGATGGCTACAGACCTCCTAGCCCCCTAGCCCCCACCATTCAAAGTATATAATGACTAGTATTAAACACGTCATACTTTGGTACATCACTAACCAATACCACTATTAATTAATAAGTAAGTAAATCGTTTATTATAGTGGCATGTGTTACAATACAATGAGAATTGAGAAACATTCAATACGATTATTATTCAAACATCTGGACCTATATGCCATTTTTAACAAAAATAATTGAAAAATATGCACTATTCTTGTGCCTGATTTTACTCTGAAAAACACGAAAACCCAGGAGCTTCCGGGCGCTTCGCCCCCTGGGATCCCACCAGGGTTTCGCCCTTAAGGCGGCCCCCAGACCCCTTGCCTCAACAAAGTTATCCCCCCCCAACCACAAATCCTGTCTCCGCCCCTGACAAAGGTAAGAATCATAGCATTAGAGAGAATGAAACACCGATAGAAACTGTTGCAAAGAAAAAGAGAGCTCCTCCGTCTGTAGAATATACATGACTATCCTGATTCATCTCAAAAATCTGCAGCAAGATTTTAATTCTAATAAATCGATTTCGACTTCTTTCATCAAAATTTTCCCGAATTTTTTCGTAAACCCTCTGGCTTTTCCATTCATTCTATGACAATCGGAACTCAAGAGTTACTGTACCCTCTGGGTTGCATCACTTCCGTAATTTTTGCTTCAATGACAGTTCAAAATCTTGGAACAATTTCCACGTTTGACGCTGAATATTTGGATTATTGGGGAATGCCTTGGCAATAAAATAGCACGATTAAAGACATAAATATCTGCCGAAACAAGAAACCATGGCACATTTTGGTGACAAGTAGTATTTATATGATATTTTAGACCCGATATCCTAGAGGGGTCCAGTGTAAACAAATGGAAGTGACTTACTTTCTCTATTTTATAATACCGAGGGTATGGCTTTTTAAAGAAATAGTTAAATCTGTTATTTTTTTTTGGGATTTTTCATATGAAATACATTGTACATTGTAAATAAGTATTCATGAGAAAATAAATTGACCAGGTGTGTATAAAGGGGGGGGGGTCCACAAGTACCTGTGATCAATATTAAAGTCATCAAACAACTGTGGTTGAAAATTTCGTTATTTTTAGTTGGTTCAAACTTGCTCAATAATACTATCTTAGTCCACGTACCGGAAGTGATGGGAAGCGAGGGGAGGTAAAAACTGATACACAGTCCGAGCAGCCATGTTGTTTGTTAACAGGTGGTAAGATCAAGTTACTATTTGATGCATTTATTAAATGTGGAATTTTTATGAATCCCGAGAACTTTTAATGAAAGTCAAAATAAAAATAACATACCTTTTTTAAAGTGATGTCAAAAATCTTTCAACGTCTATTACCCCCCCCCCCCTCAATCTTTAGATGACTATCAGAAATTAACGTAATCCAATTGTATTCATGTTTCACCCAAACCTAGATTGTAATGTGAGGATTTTCTTAAAGCATTTAATATACCATAGAATATTTTGAACTTGGGTTGAAAGCATATTTTATACAATGCATTTTATACACATGCAGGGGAATTTATAAACATTGAGGCACGGTGGCCCGGAAATACCCACATTTTTCGGACGTCCGAGGTCAGAATATTCTTGGAAGGAAACCATCGTGGCGTTGAGGACAGCTATCTTCTTGGTGATAGCGGCTATGCTTGCTCCAGGTTTCTCATTACCCCGTACCTTCACCCAGCGAATCTTTCTGAGGAATCCATTAAGCAGCCCATTGTCGCACACGTAACACCATTGAGCGAGTATTTGGATGGTGGCAAAGAAGGTTACATGTCTTACACAGTAAAATAAGGATGAAACCTGCAAACGTCTGCAGAATGATTGACGCATGTGCAATTCTGCATAATATTACATTGTCTTGAAAAGAAGAGATGGAGGACGATGATATACAAGATGGCAACCCTACAGTTCAATTGGCTTAGCGTGAACCCGAAGGTGGAAGTGCAACTAAAAACTTCATCACCAGAACCTATTTCTAAATTGAATCAACAGAAATGATTTTCGGATTCGATCTGTAGCGCCAGCTTTGTGTTTTGTAACTCGATGTTCTACTTCTCGAGGTATGTCCGTTCCAGCCTACGAGGTTAAAAACTTGACTAGGGCTCCAGCTCCAACTCTGGCTCGAAATCATAATTGTACTCCTAGGAGTACGAGATCAAAATCTTAGGTTATAAAAATTTTC
This sequence comes from Saccostrea glomerata, assembly GCA_003671525.1. Classification (NCBI taxonomy): domain Eukaryota; kingdom Metazoa; phylum Mollusca; class Bivalvia; order Ostreida; family Ostreidae; genus Saccostrea; species Saccostrea glomerata. The sequence continues at coordinate 194,901 of PRKT01000831.1, read as the reverse complement.
GAGTACGTATTCCTAGGGTACGTACTCGAAATTTTTGAGTACGCTCTCGGATTTTTTACAAATACACAAGCGGTCTCTTTGGAACTCTTTAGTAATGGCGGCGCCCATGAAATATTTACGCTGGTGATTTGTGGCAGTATTTCAATGGGTATAGTGGTGAGTTCATTTGTATATTTTCAATTAAAACGTGTTACATGTAAGTTAATTTTTACTCAGGAATTCTTATGAAATTACATATGATTTTCGTAAAAGGTAAAGGGTTGTATTGGTTACTTTGTATCCGACGACAAAGTACAATATCGTCTGCATATACACAGCAGACTAGAGGCCTATCTACAAAATCTAAATTGGCAGAAAAAGATATAGAGAAATTCCTTTGCTCGAAAAAGGACTTTGAGAAAAAAGTGTGAACAAAGTGGTCACAAATGAGTGATTTCCGCCGTTCTAGATAGCGAAGAAGCTCTGTTCGGGGATTATAAAGGCACGGGGGCAAAATCCGGACAGGCTAAGAGGAGGCAGGGCTCGGAGGAAATGGCAGATGTTTTAAATGCGTAAGGAATTGCTTCCTACTTGGAAAAACTATTATTTATTTAATATGATATCATATTCAAGAAAGTCAAAGGTGAAATGTTCTCCTTTTAAATAAATACTGTGTTACAGGGTTTTGACAAGTATATAAGATTGATTGTTTGTCATTGTATCTGAAAAATACTGCAAAAATCTTCAATTCACAGTGTGTTTGAAATGTACTTTTCATGTGTTAATATTCAATTTATAGGTTTATCCCTTGTGCACAAAATAACGTAATTCAATATTCTGATTTGATGTTTTTTAAGCCACAGCTAATGATTAACTGAGGCCAATAAAATAATTTTATAAACAATAAAGAAACAGAAAAGAGGAAAAACATAAATTTTATGTTTAAGTCGAATTTGTTTTCGTAGACAATTCACTAACAGCAAGCGAACGCCAGAAAAATGCAGGGAAAAGTACAACAATGCTAAATAAAGGAGTAAGTGAATTTAATTCCTGCATACATGTATGTGTTCTAAACACATGTCAGCTTGATCTAAATTAGTTTGCTAAATTAGTTTGTATATGTCCATCCGCAGTAAGAATTTTAGTTTGAAAACAAGATGTGTTTGTGAAACACTGATGCCCCCGTATGGCAACATTTCAAAGATTAAACTTTTCTTAAATGCAATTTTTAATTAATCGGTACCAAAAGTAGGGTATTCTCACTGGAAAACAATTGTGAAATTTGAAAGTAAGCCAATGTTGAAGTTTTTTTCAGTAAGTACAAAAATCTCCAAGGTCAAGGTCAATGTAATTTGGTATCAAATGAAAGGCCTTGCCACATAGAATACTTATGTAGAGCATGAAAGCTCTAGCCCTAAAAGTTCAGAAGTTATGGCCAAGGTTCAGTTTTTAAAAAAGTAGGTCAAACTCCAAGGTCAAGGTCAAAGTTCTTGGGTCTTGTCACAAGGATTAAATATGTAAAGTATGACAGCACTAGCCCTAACCCTTTCAAAGTTATGGTCAATGTTTGCTTATTTAAAGTAGGTCAATCTCAAAGGTCAAGGTTAAAGTGTCAAAGTTCTTGGTATCCAATGAAGGGTCTTCTCACAAGAACTACATATATGAAGTATGAAAGCCCTATCCCTTACCGTTCAAAAGTTATGGCCAAGGTTAAAGTTTTTTTCACAAGTACGGAAATCTACAAGGTACAGGTCAAAGAGTCAAGGTTGTTGGTATCCAATGCAAGGTCTTTCAACTAAGATTACATATGTGAAGTATAAATGTCCTGGTGTCTACTGTTCAAAAGATATGACCAAAGTAAGTTTAAAAGTTTCATGTAAAAGTGGGTCAAACTCCAAGGTCAAGGTCAAAAGGTCAAATTTGGTGGTCTCCAAAGAAAGGTCTTGTCACAAGGAATACACACGTGAAATATAAAAGTCATAGCTCCACTAAATCGAAAGTTATGGGCAAGGTTCAAGTTTTTGCGGACAACAGACAGACAGAGAGACAGACAGACGGACGGACACGACAAAAACTATATACCCCCGAAACTTAGTTTACGGGGGCATAAAAAGAGAATTATGTTGTACTATCACCATGATCACTGGCTTCAGTTTAAGTTCTCATCTGCAACTTTTCTTAAATCAAGAATTTGTCAACCATTCAATCCAACAGTATAATCATGTTTATAGAATTTGTATGTTTTTTTAATCAAGTACGCATTTCACAGTACATATGACTATATAAAATGTTGTCAATTAGTAAATCCCTCATACGGTTATTATTATGCTTAAGTCATATATGGCATATTTTTGATAAGTTTTGACTAAATAAAACTTGAAAATATCATATATTTTGTTTTATAATAATTTTATGTTAATGATTTTCTGTAAACTACACAATTTTAATCGACCGCTTTATACACAGTAGATACGAGAAATTTAAAATAACAACCAATTTATTTATTGACTTGGCATTGAAATATTAAACAATTTTTAAGTCAATTAACTATAAACCTAGGGTTATATAAGATCAAAACTGATGAAAATTTTAATTTGAACGTAAATAACAAAGATCTTGCTCATGTACACTCAATCTATTTGTATTTTAAAAGCTCAGGCATGCATTATATAGCTATAGCATGTTTTTACTTTCAACAGCAGTCAGCCAAAGAAAAAAGAGATTTTTTAATGAAAGAATGCATAAAGACAGGTGGCGGACAAGCTGAAGAGGCAGAGGAAGTGCTTCTACAGAGACAAAATGGAAGGCCAAGCAATTTTGGCTAGAAGCAGGCTTTGACATTGATGGTAAGGAAGACAAGAAACATGTACTCTGTACATTGTAATTATCTGACCGATACTAAAAAATAGAGTATATGAATTTGATCATAACTAAACTCTTGTTTTCATTTCAGTCGTAGTTTTAAATACCGATAACAAAGAGTGCGAGAAAAGTCAGGATGTGGCATATGAGTAAATGGTGAAAATATAAAACACATACATATCCACTTTCTTCTTCAAATAAAATGGCAATATAATTAATACTTATAAATTTCTTTTAAAAACAATGATCGTTGCAAACTGTAAATCAGTTTGACTCGGAAAGAGATGTATGAATGGTGACTGGAAATTAAATGATACTCAAATGCTTAATTTTTTAATCTTTGTTTGCAAGCATTAAATTTTTCCTTTATATTTCAGCAGCCCAACAGACATCTTCAACCTTTATCTAATAGTCTGTCTATCCGTCTGCCTGTAATATTCTAATGTCTACTGATGGTGCTTTTAATGCCTTAACTTTCCACATTCTTTATAAGCAAAAATACTTAAGAAATGTAAATAAATGTAAGTATCTTCGATACAGAAGAAGATCTTTGTCCAGTGGTGAAGAAGCCAAGGGGGTATTCGCCATCGAAAACCGGACTAGATGATAGGTTCACGATCAAGGTTATTAGCCTAGAAGGTGGGTTAATCAGGGTACATGTTATGTCAAGAGAAGAGGAAGTGTTTAACATTAGGATGACATAAGAGGCTAGCCGCAATCCTCAGATACTATCTTCAGTGATGAAGAAGTATCAGAACATTCGTTCGGACCCATTTTTTCAGCTCCAAACCCAGTTTACACCAGTTTCCTCGTCGTTCCTTCTAAAAGAGATGTCGCAGCTGCAGGGTGTGGATGCTAAGCTGGTGAAGTCTGTCACGAAGGGATCCTCCCCACCCATATATGTACCATCAAGCTTTTCCGGCTCCCCGATACAAGGAACCTCGGATGGTGCAGGTGAGCCCAAGGCTAAGCCTGAGAATCCTCCTACAACAGAGCAGCTTATTGTCATTCCGGTACCAGTGGTAACAACAGACATTTTGTAAGCTGGTGATGCCTGTCCGGACCCTGTTCGCCCAGCTGAGTAAGAGATCCTAGCTCCTCCTTCCAACACTCAGTCCTTGCCACATTCGTTCGCTGTGTGTCAAGAGGAGTCTGTTTCTTCTGCCGAGTCCACTGATCCAGAACCGTCTGAAGTTCTTCCGATTTGAAAGCATCTGTATTGTTTGAGCTTGCTGATCCAGCTGCACTGAGCACATTGAGTGATTGTATTTTCCATCCGGACACCACATGTGTTGTTTAAGCCATTGCAGACCAGGCAGACCGTACACCCAGCCATATCAGGGAACCAAGCCATCCTCCTGTGACTTTATCTGCACCCTCTCTCACATCCCCGACTTCTTCATCTCTGCCCCAATCCATCTCAGAGATAGAGGAATCCGCTGACAATTCTCGCATGGGCAACCTGGTCAGCTTGGAGAAGGCCCGTAAGTTACTGGAATTCGGGGTCATGCCGCTTCTAACCCTGGTAAGAAGAAGCTGGCAGGAGATAGCTGCTTTTGAGATTTCCATGAATAGTGCAGTAGTGAGTTGGCCACTAGTCGGCTGGGAGGCATTCACCCCAGATCAGAAATTGCAGGCATGGGAATATACAGAACTTCAGCTTGAGATCAATGGAGTCCTCTCCGCCGACATCTTAGTACATAGTTATGATGAGCATGAGTGCCTCTACCAAAATTTTATGGCCCCAGGGTCAGGGGTTCTGGTGTTAGGGCAGGGCTCTATTGATTATATAGTGAAAATACATGAATTCTTTAAAAATCTTCTTCTCTACTCCTAGATTTTATATAAACTAACTTAAAGTACATAGTTATGATGAACAAGAGTGCCTCTACCAAAATTGTGTATTTTATGACCCCAGATTCAGGGGTTCTGGTGTTAGGGCGGGGCTCTTTTTATTATATAGTGAAAATACATGAATTCTTTGAAAATCTTCTTCTCTGCTCCTAGGTTATAGATAAACTAACTAAGTACGTAGTTATGATGAGCAAGAGTGCCTCTACCAAACTTTTGAATTTTATTGCCCCAGGGTCAGGGATTCTGGTGTTAGGGCGGGGCTGTATTGATTATACATGTATAGTGAAAAAACATTAACTCTTTGAATATTTTCTTCTTTGCTCCTGGGTTTTAAGCAGATGAACTACCTATATAGTTATGAGCAAGGGCCCTAATCTTCAAGAATTGTGAATTTCAAGGCCCCAGGGTCAGTTGTACCTTAGAGGGGCGGGGGGGGGGGG